>CM053989.1:0-16477 GCA_028641955.1 Protonibea diacanthus
GAATTGGCTGTAATGTTTTCCAGGTTGGGTGAGTGAAGCTAAGAACAGGACTTTCAAATGAATTATAATTTAGTTTAGGTTTAGGATTTATTAATAGACTTGAGTCAAATATGGCTCCAACAGGAATATGAGTATTACAATGACTGGGAGGAGTGGATTCATTTAAGCTAACATATTCATCCTCCTGCAGCCATGTTTCAGTGAGACAAAATAAATCAATATCACAATCAGATATTAATTCATTGACTAAAACAGCTTTAGAGGACAAGGACCTGATATTCAGGAGTCCACATTTAATTCTCTTATTTTGGACTGTTGGAGGTGTTGATTTAATTTTTATTAAGTTTTTATGATGAACTCCTCTTCTGTTTGTTTTATCTTTAAATAATGTAGGTGGACGGGGGACAGACACAGTCTCTATACTAAAGGATTGGGTGGACAGCTGCTCTAATGGAGGCGCAGAGAAGCGTGCAAGACTGCAGCTCTGCTTCCTGGTCTCAACTCTGGGTTGTCACGGTTTTGGTCGACTAATAAACTTGGCCATATTTCTAGATATGAGAGCTGCTCCATCCAAAGTGGGATGGATGCCGTCTCTCCTAATCAGACCATGTTTTCCCCAGAAAGGTGTCCAATTATCTATGAAGCCCACATCCTTTGCTGGACACCACCTCGACAGCCAGCGGTGAAATGACGACATGCGGCTATACATGTCATCACTGGTCACATTGGGCAGGGGTCCAGAGAAAACTACGGAGTCCGACATCGTTTTGGCGTATGCACACACCGATGAAACATTAATTTTAGTGACCTCCAATTGGCGTAACCGGGTGTCATTACCGCCGACGTGGATAACAATCTTACTGTATCTACGTTTAGCTTTAGCCAGCAGTTTCAAATTTGACTCGATGTCGCCCGCTCTGGCCCCGGGATGCATTTGACTATGACCCCCTGTGTCGCTCACTTCACGTTTCATAAAATGGAGCTGCCAATGACCAGAGTTGGCTTCTCAGCGGGTGTGTCGCTGAGTGGGGAATATCTGTTTGAAACGTGGAGCGGTTGGTGGTGTACCATGGGCTTCAGTTTGGGGCTATGCCTCCTTCGGACAGTCACCCAGCCTCCCGGCTGCTCGGGAACTACCGGGGGACGGCTAGCTGAAGCTACCTTCGGTGGTACCGCACCGGCTACAGGGGACTGGCTAACTATAGCAGCTACTGACTGTTCGGTGGTGTGGTACCGCGCCTCTAACTCACTGAGCCTCGCCTCCAAAGCTACAAATAAACTACATTTATTACAAGTACCACTAAAGCTGCAAGCAGCATTGGACGGGCCCTTGCACCACCGCACCCGTCGGGGGGCCCCAGGCAGAAAAGACATGAGTCTTCGAAGCCTTCGAAGTAGTTTGTTCAAATTGACCACACACATTAGCCAGAATTCGGTCAAATGGTCAAACTTGATGGAGCGCCACGCCCACACCGTTTCATCAAAATTTGTAATTTTGATAACTTTTACTCAGGAAGTCTATATGAACACACCTACCAAGTTTGAAGTTGATTGGATAAAATCCCTAGGAGGAGATTGTTCAAACAGGACCCCTTCTCAACCAGCCCGCAACACCAAAAATGGTGATTTTCATTCTTAAATATCTCGCTTTCTCTTAATTTTAGCCCATTGCTCCAAGAGACTTTTTTGTAGGTCTTGCCATGTTCTACAATTTGGCTGAGGTTCCATAACTCTGTGTCCAAAACTTTGGCAGGGCTGCCTCAAAGAAAAGTTCAAGGGGGCGCTATAGAGCGATTTTGCCCCGCCCCCCAATTAATTATGCAGCCGTATTTTGCATAATATTGGTCTTAATAACCACAAGAAGTTTCAGACAGCTCTGAGAAAGTATATGAAAGTCCAACAGTTTTGCCTGAAAATCAGTGAAAAAAGTCAATGGAGTCACAATTTTTTTCGAAAAAATTGGCATTTTGACGGGCCGTCGTGTCTACATAGTTTCTCAAAAACTTACCATTTTTGGAGGGCTTCTTCTGAAGGTTGTTTCTGATATTTCCACTCAGTTTCAGCACCGTAAGGTCAATATCGTCCGAGCTGTACATCATCTCTGAAAAGTGTTTCGCTGTGAAAATCACCAAATGTTGTCATGGAAATGTGTTCTAGGCCAGGCTGCCATTATATATCAGAGGTTTGGGGAAGATTGGAGTATTTTTCACAAAGTTATTGCACGTCCAAATTTCATGAAAACCGCTGAATTTTGTGGCCCCATGCCTCCTACACAGAAAATCCCAAACTCACGATTTTGATAACTTTTCATTGTCGAGGCCTTAAGAACACACACAGCAAGTTTCAAACAGATAGGATGAAAGCCCTAGGAGGAGTTCGTTCAAATACGACCCCTGGAAATGACCCCAAAAACACGAAAAAGCCCACTTTGAAACAAAATGGACGCCGTACGCTTTGCTGTAGCCCGAGTCACCAAGAGACTTTTTTGCAGGCCTGGGCGAGATACATGTGGCCACCAAAAACCATGTCTCTACGCGAAATTTTGTCAATGGCAGAGGCTCCGTACAAGATTTTGTAGGTGGCGCTGTGTAGCCAGTGAGACTTCCGGATTCTAAAAATTTCAGCATACTTTACTGCTTGAGTTTTTCGTTGTATGAGTTTTTGAGCAGGTTTAGCCCCTGAAAAATGGCCCCGAAGAGGCACCAAGGAAAAAAAAAAAAAAAGAAAGAAAAATCCTAAGGATACAATAGGGCTTTCACTGCCCGAACGTTGTTCGGCGCTCGGGCCCTAATAATAAAAATAAAATAAAATAAATAAACATTCAAAATTCAATAGGGCCTCGCACCGCGTGCTCTGGCCCTAATTATTGCCAAAGGAGGACAAGGAGTAACTAAACATGTGGCACACAGGGCAGGAGAGAGCAGGAGAGGAGAGAGAAGCCATTACTATAGCTAGGCTAGTTAGTGTGACTAACAGAAACTGGTAAAACTCGGATTGTTGTTACTAGAGTTAAGAAACCTGTTCGTGCACAAACAGAACAAGTCTAAGGGTAGAGTAGAGTTATGTAGATAATCACTGATGCGAAAAATATACAAAAATCTGTTTAGGTGAGCAGAGCAGAGAGCACTGTGGCAGTAACACCGATAACCGGAAGTGACAGAATATGCTTACCGTAAAGCACGTCGTACAGCACAGCCAGCAGGCAAGCTGTAATTGTATTTATTAGTAACCCTGTATTGGTTGACTGACTATTGGTATCAAATTGAATTGTATATATCTATCTATTTTATATCGGGACAGGAATTTTATTGTGCCTATTGCACTTATTCTCTATTATACTAACCATTCTCCTTCTTTCCCCCTGAATGTGAAACTAGCACTTATACTATGCGTATATTATTCATATCTCGATTTATTATAGAACTTATAATGTGATCCTTATACCAATAATATTAGTAGATGATAATAATAACAATAAAAATAAATATTATATATATATAATGATCAAATAAACAGAATTATTTCCATGTTAATTGGCCATATCTATTTATTTGCATGAATTTGATATAACTGCACATATGTTTAACAGACCAAGCAACAAAGAAAGAGCCCAGGAAATTTATGAATACATAATAGTAATAATACATAATAAGAAAATCCTGAAGGATGTAAGAAAAGTTTATTAATATAATGTTACTCCAGCTGCCTTACCTGAATAGTGGCTCTCAAGTATCTATAACTCTCTTTTTATCACAACCCTACACAACATTTTTATTTGGACCACTTATTTTACAACACACCTTTCTTTTATTTATCACTTTTATAATTTAACTTATCCTAGTTCAACTAAAGGATGCTAACCATAGATTTTATACCTATTTATCCCCTGTGCCCGTGCCCCCTGCAGTGCTCATCCCGATCACTGCGTTTTTATCCTAACCAAACAAGCCGAGCGATGACCCTAAAAGATACTGGCCCATCTTCCTGCTATGTGTACCCTTCAAGCTCCTGCAACACCTCATCCTGACGTGCCTCACCCCAGTTATCAACTCCCAGCTGCCCAAAAAACAAGCTGGCTTTTGAAGGGGCAGGTCGACACTAGACCAGGTGACCCTTCTGTGTCACGACATAGAAGAAAGCTTCCAGGCAGGAGAGAAGGCTGGCGCTGTCTTCCTTGACCTCACAGCTGCGTATGATACTGTCTGGCTGCGTGGGCTACACATGAAGCTTCTGGAGACCATCCCAGACAAGCACATGGTTAGCTTCATTATGAACATGCTGAGCAACCGCAGCTTTCGAATTCACACCAGCAACGGCCAAAGCAGCAGGGTGAGAAAGCTTAAGAACGGCGTCCCGCAGGGGCCTCGCCAGAATCGCTCCAGCAGGGAGCAGGAAGGCAAGATGGAGGGACCAGTGGAAGGCAGCAGTATCATCCAGGCTTCACCAATTCATTGAGGACCCAACAGATGTTCCTGGCCAGGACCTGTAAGGAGTGGACAACACTCAATCGCCTGAGGACAGGTGTGGGACGTTTTGGTGCAGCAATGCAGAAGTGGGGTCCCACGGACAGTGCCCATTGCCAATGTGGGGACCCACTACAGACTGTGGAGCATGTGACAACTAGCTGCCCCATATACCGGCCACCAAATGGAGATCATGGCTTAATTGACCTAGACAGCGACACACTGGACTGGCTTGCTGCAACGGAGCTGAAGGTCTAAGGACATACGAAAGAAAGAAGATGATATTCTCATTTTCTCTAGGAATTTGTCTGAACATGTTCAGCATGTCCGCCAGATTCTGCAAAGACTGTTGGAGAATCACCTCTTTGTGAAAGCAGAGAAATACATGTTCCATGCCTTGTCAACTTCCTTCCTGGGTTTCATCATCAAAGAAGGGCAGATGAGGATGGACAAGGTAAAGGCAGTCCTGGATTGGCCCAGCCCTAGCAGTCATAAGGCATTAGAGAGGTTTCTTGGATTTGCTCATTTCTATAGAAAATTACAGTCGAGTGGCTGACCCTCTAACTGCACTAACCTTGACCTCTAAGCCTTTCCACTGGATGCCCACCACTGAATCAGCTTTCATCAAGCTCAAGGATTATTTTACTTCTGCACCAGTTCTCATCTAGCCTGACCGGGAGAAGCAGTTTATTGAAGTGGATGCTCACCAGTTATCTCCAACAGAGATGAACTACGATGTGGGCAACCGTGAGCTCTTGGCAGTGAAGCCGGCTCTTGAGGAATGGCGGCACTGGTTAGAGGGAGCTGAGCAGCCTTTTGTGGTGTGGACGGACCACAAGAACCTGGCGTACATCCAATCTGCTAAGCGGCTTAATGCTCGTCAAGCCAGGTGGGCCATCTTTTTTTGGTAGATTTAACTTTACTCTGACTTACAGGGCCGGTTCTAAGAACACCAAACCTGATGCACTGTCCCGTACTGTATGTTTGGGAGGGAGGATGGCCCCATCAAGTCCCCAGAATCCATCATCCCAGATTCCTGTTTTTTCCGCTGCAGTGTCCCTAAAGATTTAAGAGGAGGTAAAAGAGGCCCAACAGACAAAACCTGACCCAGGTAATGGCCCTCAAGTATGTCCCAGACTCTGTAAAGCCCTCAGTGCTGCAATGGGCCCATTCATCAAAACTTACCTGCCGTCCAGGGTTAAATCAAACACTTGCCCTACTTAGACAACGTTTTTGGTGGCCATCGATGGTTGTAGATGTCAAGTCTTTTGTGTCTGCTTGTCCTGTCTGTGCACAAAACAAGTCTTCAACTTGACCTAGTGCTGGATTATTGCGTCCTCTGCCATCTGCCAGTGCCCCGACGTCCCTGGTTGCACCTTGCCCTGGATTTCGTGACTGGTCTGCCTGCCTCTGCCGGTAACACAGTAATACTTACTGTTGTGGACCGTTTCAGTAAATTTACCCGTTTTTCACCTCTACCTAAACTGCCCTTGGCCAAGGAGACAGCTGATCTCTTGGTCAGAGAAGTGTTCTGTGTGTATGGACTCCCTTCAGATATCGTTTCAGATTGTGGGCTTCAATTCACCTCCGCTGTCTGGAAAGCTTTCTGTTCCTCAGTTGGAGCCACCATCAATTTGTCCACAGAATACCATCCTCAATCAAATGGTCAAGAAGAAAGAGCAAACAGGATCTAGAGACCTCTCTCCACTGCATGGTGTACTCCAACCCTTCAACTTGGTCCATCCTTATTCCATGGGTGGAGTATGCCCATAACACTTTGCCTTCATCTGCCACAGGTATGTCACCATTCCAGTGTGTTTTTTGGGTCAGCCTCCCTTATTCCCCTCACAGGAGAAGGAGCTTTCAGTACCCTCATTCCAGGCCCATGTTCGCCGGTGCCACAAGACCTGGCACCTTGCACGCTCTGCGTTACTCCAAGCCTCTGATGGCTACAAGCACCAAGCGAACTCCCATTGCACCCTTGCTATGCTTCTGGAGACAAGGCATGGCTTTCCACCAAGGATCTCCCTTTAAAGACAGACTCTAAGAAACTGTCCCCAAGATTTATTGGCCCTTTTGTGATTCTGAGGATTGTTAACCCCAGTGCTGTACATCTGAAGCTACCTCAGACCCTTCGGGTCCACCCTGTGTTCAACATGTCTGCTGTCAAGCCTGTTGCCGCCTGCCAGCCTGCCTGCCAGCCCACCTGGCAGCCTGCCTGCCTGCCGACCCAGCCATTGCCTCGAATCCTCCAGCAGTAGTTCACCCCCCTTGGCCCAGCACCCTTCCTTGCCCTCACTCCCTTGTCTCAAATAAACTGTTTCTTTTGTCAATCAGAGTCTCATTTTGGGTTCCTTGCTTGTCATGACACTTGTGATCAATGGCTGACCAGCTCAGACTGAACAACTGACCAGCTGAGCTACAGACGCTCATGTTGATGTGTTTTGTGATGCAAAATGCACATTTTGTCCATTTTTAGAATAAAATGTCAGATTTTATTTGACTGTAAGTTTTATATTCTCTGTCATCACAGACTTACTGACTGTGGACTCTCAGAGAGTCACTGTGAAGTCGTGGCCTCAGCTCTGAAGTCCAACCCCTCCCATCTGACACACCTGGACCTGAGTCACAACAACCTGGTAGATTCAGGAGTGAAGCTGCTGTCTGCTGGACTGGAGAGTCCAAACTGTAGACTGCAGACTCTGAGGTCAGTTCATGTGTTCTGCTCTTGTACAGTGTATATCTACCAAATTTAAATCCAGAACAGAAGTTTGACATTTCTTTCAGTCTTCTTGTTTTCTGTGTTTGTCTGAGCACAAATCACAGCAGCTCTTTTTAAAGTTTGTCAGTGTGAACAGTTTGAATTGAGTCTGGACTCAAACTGGATTCATGTTATTAAGAAAACTGAAGGATTGATCCTTTAATGTGCTGCCATGAAACCAACATTTATGTTTGTTTCATGTGAGACATCTCTACATGAAGAATGAAAAGAACACATTTTCACACACACACACACACACACACACACACACACACACAGTGTTTGAAGTATTGTGTGTGATCACTTCAACATGTAATGATGCTTCCATTCAGGAATTGATGTCCCTTTGCGACTCAACCAGTAAACAGGAGCTTAAATAATCCACTATATTTATACGGAGAGGTACAAGGTTACATTTCAGATGAAGACAACATTCATGTCACTTTGCACATTTGATCCAGTTCTAAAGATGACTGAGGATGAAGCTCACAGTCAGTCAGCTGTGTGCTGATGGAGATGACAGTGGTGATGAGGATAGTCTAAATCTGTGCTGTGAAATGAGAGCATCACAAGTGCAGGGGCACGAGTTAAAGAGGTTTGTTTGGACTTCAGTTATTATTTATTTCATGAAGTCTGATTTATTTATTTCATGTCGGCCATTTTGAAATTCTGTAGAAAACATCTGTCTCAGTATTTTTCATAAAATTGTTATAAATTAGAAGAAACAGAAGAAATGTCTGATCTGATGATTATTCTAGACTTGACTGAGATCAGCAGCATGTCATTAATGTGTGTTGACATGAACGGTTGTCTGAATGTTGTGCTGACGTTTGGATGATGTCTGTAGAAGGCTGACATTATGATGATCCACAATAACACAATGACAAAGTCACTCTACTCATGTTAGAGAAAAGCTCATTGATTAGGACATAGTAATGTTGAGCTGCACATTTCAAACCTGAACACATCTGATTGGATCATAAATGGATTTTTATCAACATCATTTATTCTTTATTCAGATTGTGGAGCTGCAGGTTGTCAGAGATCAGCTGTGCTTCTCTGGCCTCAGCTCTGAAGTCCAACTCCTCCCATCTGACAGAGCTGGACCTGAGTGAAAACAACCTGAAGGATTCAGGAGTGAAGCTGCTGTGTGATTTTCTGCAGAGTCCACACTGCAGTCTGAAGACTCTGAGGTCAGACACTATTTTTTCCTTCTGTGCTGAGATCAATATGATGTGAAAGTTGTGCTGACACTAAACTGCAGACATCAGGCTGATATTATACTGATCCACACTGAGTATCTGAATGCTAAAGTCTGTTTTCTTCTTCTGTGGTTTAGTCCATTGACTGTGGCAGATCAATGTTGAGCTGCACATTTAAAACCTGAATATAAGAAACATCTACACTGGATAATTCACTGTGAACCTCTTCAACTCTTGACTTTCATCTTCTATTCACATCATGTTTGAAAGCTCCACAGATTTTTTCTGTTCGAGGTGGAAACACAAAATTTTCTGTGGAAACTGTTGAGACATGTGGCTCCACATGATGACATCAACATTTTAAATTTCACATATTTTTCTTGACTCAAGCTGAAGGTGTTTTGAATCAAATGGTACCAAACATTTGATGAACTCCTTGTAGTTTCTGCGATACAGACATTTCTGTCTCATAATATATTTAGTCGTTAGTGACATGGGGTTACTCATTTTATCCTACAGGAATACATGAAAAAATGTCTCTTACGCCTGCCCAATGTCAAAACTGGACCAAGAAAAAGCAACAGATGATCATTTTTCTTTTTTCATTTCCATTGTAACAGTCCAAAATACTTTTGGAAAACTTATGAAAAACTCTGAACATGTGAAATTCCTAACCTGTTTTTAGAGAGATTTTCATGGACAAACGAACAAAAACAGGAAGTCAAGGAAAACTCGAACTTTGACCCATTTGAAGAATTTCAATGGATTTGTGCTGAGTACTTTTGGCGGTGGCTGTGGCTCAGAGGTAGAGCGGGTCGTCCACTAATCGGAAGATCGGTGGTTCAATCCCCTCCAGTCTGCATGTCGAAGTGTCCTTGGGCAAGATACTGAACCCCAAATTGCTCCCGAAGGCTGCGCCATCGGTGTGTTAATGGTTAGTTCCTCGAACTGATGAGCAGTTGGCAGCCAATGCCATCAGTGTATGAATGTGTGTGAATGGGTGAATGAGATATGCACTGTAAAGCGCTTTGAGTGGTCGGAAGACTAGAAGACTGGGACCAAATATTCTTTGATTTTATGACTCCACTGCTACTCAAAGAAATATTGTCCATGTCTTTTGTTCACATTTCCCCAAAATTCATCCTGACATATTTGTCATCTTTGTAAACTTTGGGATCTTGAGTTGAATCTTAAATTAATTTCTGTGGGTTTTTATTTGTGTTTGGCTGCACAACATGAGTTTGTATAGATGGAGCCACTGGTGGAGCTGCAGAGTTTAAGAGCTGAAGTCACTCCGTCTTTATTGAAGTAGCAGCACGTTGTCATTAATATTAATGAGAGCTCTTTGTCACTTTTTGTATTTGACAGTTGTGAAGCTGCATCCTGTTGGGTTCAGGTGTTTGGAGTTTCCATTTTCTAAACTTCTACTTTCTAAACCTTCTTCAGCTCTGAACAGATTATTAAACATTGAATGATTTCAAGCAGGAACATTGTCTTCTAAACTTACATCATGTATTCTTTATTCATTTATCATTCATCATCATTTATCATTTATTCTTTATTCAGATTGAGGAGCTGCATGTTGTCAGAGATCAGCTGTGCTTCTCTGGCCTCAGCTCTGAAGTCCAACCCCTCCCATCTGACAGAGCTGGACCTGAGATACAACAACCTGCAGGATTCAGGAGTGAAGCTGCTGTGTGATTTTCTGCAGAGTCCACACTGCAGACTGCAGACTCTGAGGTCAGTTCACTGACTCTCTGTTACTATTGTAGATCTGATGTTTCATTAACAATTGAAGCTAATTTATGTTCAGACATAACTTCCATCCATAAAGTTGTAAATGTCCTTTTGTTCATATTTTCATGTTTGTTGTATTAAATTTAGTCTGCAGTCACAAAGACTTGTGTTTCTTAAAGAAACTGTAGAAAATGTCTGTTAGTGGTTAAAGTCAATGAATGTTTAGAATTGTTGGTAAATGGTCACATCTGTATACAGAAGATCCTCTGAACTCAGATTTGATTGGAATGATCAAGTTTACTTGTTGAAGTAGAAATATTTCACACACACACACACACACACACACACACACACACACACACACACACACACAGATCAGCAGCATGTTATTAATGTGTGTTGACATGAATGGTTGTCTGAATGTTGTGCTGACGTTTGGATGATGTCTGTAGAAGGCTGACATTATGATGATCCACAATAACACAATGACAAAGTCACTCTGCTCATGTTAGAGAAAAGCTCATTGATTAGGACATAGTAATGTTGAGCTGCACATTTCAAACCTGAACACATCTGATTGGATCATAAATGGATTTTTATCAACATCATTTATTCTTTATTCAGATTGGAGCTCTGCAGGTTGTCAGAGATCAGCTGTGCTTCTCTGGCCTCAGCTCTGAAGTCCAACCCCTCCCATCTGACAGAGCTGGACCTGAGTCACAACAAGCTGCAGGATTCAGCAGTGAAGCCTCTGTCTGATCTTGTGCAGAGTCCACACTGCAGACTGAAGATTGTGAGGTCAGTAGAGGGTTGCAGTCAGTCCATGTTGGTCTCAGCAGTATTGTACTAAACACAGTTAGTATCAAAGCACAGATCCAGTATTTCCTGTAAACCTCCGACCTTCTCAGCGGCTGCTTTCCTCAGTGAAGCTGTGAGAGGAGAACGCTGACAGGCTTCAGGATTGGACAGAAAGACAGAGAGAGAGAGAACAGTCAGCCAATCAGATGAGCCAGAAGCTCGTTGTGATCATGTGTTTTTGGTTGATGTGAAGATGACTGTTGTTGTTGTTGTGTTCATGTCTACAGGAAATAAAGCTGATTCCAGCTGACAGCATTACAAGATGTACAGAGACAGTGGTCCTCATTCATCAGATCTGATCTCAGAGTGTTTGTTCTCTCATTCCAACACTAAAGAAGTGATCAGTTCATCTTTGTCACAGCTCTCAGATCAGTCTGATGAAGCCTGCAAAGAACCATCATTACATTTAGTGAGCATGTGGTCTTTGTACAGAGCAGAACCTCTGCTGAAGTCCAGTAACCACAGCTGAAAATCAAAGTGAGCAGTGAACGTCTCTCTGTGTCTGCACTGATGATGCGTTCAGGGACTGTCAGCACTTTATTTCCACTGTGTACTTGAGTGAAATGTGCAGAGTCAGCAGACTTGATGCAGGTCTGTGAGCTTCAGTCCAACACGTTAACATGAGAGCTGACAGGAAGCTGGCTACGCTACACAGCCGCTCCACCTGTGTGTGAACAGGACTGAAGTCCTGCTGGTCTTTATACTGGATGTGCTGCATCACTGACTGACAGCTGATGAAGGGAGTCTCTGTAAACACTGATTCATGACTTCTGTTGTCTGTCTGCTTCTCTCATCAGGTGGGAGCCCTGCTTTGAGTCTGATTCTGAGTCAGAGTTTGAGTCTGGGTCAGACTCTGAGTGATGAGAAAGGTGTTTGTGTTGGTCAGCTGAGTCCTGATGATCCAGAGAGGTTGAAGCAGCAGCATCAGCTCTGACTGGGCCATGTTACTGGGAGGTGGAGTGGAGAGGAGAGCTTCATCCAGCAGAGACTGACGGAAGAATCACAACAAGTGGAGATGACTGTCAGCGCTGCAGTCTGAACTGCTCTGAGATCAGCTCCACTGTCAGACACAATGTCAAGTCCATCATCATGTGTGTTCCTCTGGATCATGTGACAGAGGATCATCAGTGGATCTGGACTGCTCTGCTGCTGCTGACACACTGAGACTCCTCCACTCCCTCTGCTCCACACTCCGCCACCTGGACCCGGACCTGGACCTGGACCTGGACCTGGACCATATTCTCACCAATACCAGACGTTTGTCCCAGTTTAACATGATTGTTTGTGACAGAAACAAGAAGATCAAACCTGTAGAAAGTTTGGATTGAATGGAAGCTTCACTGATGTCTACAAACTGAACTGTGACTCCAAACTTAAGTATCATTGTTATTAATGTAAGATTATAAATCTCTGAGCTTTTTCAAATCCTCTGTTTTTCTAGTTTATCCAGCAGATTGTTGAAGCAGAAAACTGAACTAAAGAACTGCAAAGTCTGCTGATCATTTATCAACGACCGCTTTCACTTTGACGTTTCATTTGATCCGTTGTTGATCTAAAAATGTTGATCAGAGTTTCTTTGACTTTCTGAAATCTCTCTGGTGAAAAGTCAGTGCTGTGTTAAACCTCCATCACACACTGAACACCACAACATTTCAATCACTTGTTCTATGTTTGATTTCTTTTCACATGAAATGAATCACAAAAACTATCAAAGATAAAAACTCTAAACTCAGGTGTCATCAGTGATGAAGATGATGTTCATGGAGATAAACCCGGAAACTGTCGTACGCACAAAAAAATTCAGATGTATCAAAGTGTGCGTACACATGGATCCAACTCCTTCCTGTTCACGCCCCTATTTAAATATGTAAATCAATTTAAATAGGCCCTGGACCTGAGATTCACCTCTCTGTCCCATCAGATCACGCAATGAACAAAGGAAAGAAAAGGAAGTTCACAGTGTCTGAGACAGAGCTTCTAGTGAATGTGGTGGAGACGTGCAGGGAGATTATGTTTGGCGCCCTGTAAACAGGGATAAATATGACGAAAAAAAGACATGAGTGGGAGTGTGTGTGTGAGGCTGTAAATGCCGTGGGATCCGAGCAGCGCACACACAGGTTAAAAAGAAATGGTCAGATCTCAAGGTGGAGATCTCCGGAGTGTTTGGAGATCACCAGATGAAGGCAGAATACAACACACCACTTAAATGAACCACACAATGAATGAATACAGAAGTGCGCCGCGGCTGACGTTTCCAACTTTACGCCCGCTTTTACTGACATGAATCCTGAACACAGAGAGACAATCGCTGGTTTACATATGTGTACACTACACGTAGGCTACATATGCTTCACTTGTCAGACACAGCGTTTTTGCAGCGTCGTTGTGAAGGTCAGTGTCGTGGCTCTGGTCATCTTCATCTTTGCAGTCCTTCCTCCTCCTCCAGCTAATCGAAAAATTGGCAAAGATGTGGATCATCGATGGACCTGAGGCAGCTGAATGACCCCACCTGTGACCACACCCACCTGTCAGTCAAAGCGTCCACGCTCTTAATCCTGCATAACTTTAAGCCTTAATATAATGTGAACAGGTGAGTTGTATATAAATTCACCCTCAGTACAGTTGTCATGAACGGGGAAATTAGCTATAGAGACCAAAACTGTTTTTTGTACCAGGCTGTAAACATGTTTATTTCTGCTGTGAAGTTGGACATTTGAACATGGGGACTTATGGAGACTGACTCACTTCTGGAGCCAGCCTCAAGTGGACGTTAGAGGAACTGCAGTTTTTGGTACTTCTCTGTTGGCTTCTCTTCGCAGCCATAGAAGTTGCCGCTCGGTAGAAGAGGATCTGTGGATATGAAAATCTCAATTTAACCTGACGATTGTTTTCAGCTGATTAAATACTGACACACTGGACCTTTAAGTCTGGTTTACTTGTTGAATACATGAGCAGCGAGCGCTGTGACTGTTCAGACAGTCAGACGGAGTCAGCAGAGTTTTTAGGCGTGACAGATTGGAGCGTGGAAATGTGAGTATTATGTCTGAGGCCCCATTCAGCTGTTTGATGTCATTTTGTGTGTGTGTTCATGCACATTTCGGTCAAAGTTGAGTGTGTTTGTGTGTGTGTGTGTGTGTGTGTGTGTGTGTGTGTGTGTGTTGCTCATTTGTATGGCAGTGAATGGAGATTTTTGTTTGTGGAGTGACACCGTGAGGCCCCCCGAGCTGAGTGGGGGTCCTGGGCAACCGACACTGAAATGTATACAGAGAGAGAGAGAGACAGGACGAGGGGGGGGTGAGAAAAGAGTAACAAAGGTCATGAAATTAGAAGCTTATAGCACATATTTAAAAAGAGAGAGAGAGAGTAGGACAGGGTTTTGCTGTTTGGTGCAGGAAGCGGTGCAGACTGCAGCAGGAGCACGTTTTTCTCCATCTGGTCTGCAGCCCCCCGACCGGCCTCTGGATCTGTTTCCTGCCACATTTGTCAAACATCAGATAAACGTTCCTGCAACGCGAGCATTCACAATTATCCTGCAGAGGGTTACTGAGCAGCACGAGTTTGTTTGTGGAAGAAAGAGGCTGCGTTAAAGACCGACTGTGTTTATTTATTAGACAACATTAAAAATCTGCAACAGGTTTTAGACAGTCTGCGGGGACGTCATGGAGACTATGTCCAGGTTTTAGACAGTCTGTGGGGACGTCACAGAGACTACGTGATGAATAATTAATGAGCTCGTATCGTGTCTAACTTTAGTTTAACATTTTAGGCGTGGATTTAATCTGCAGATTTTCAGGTTCGAACATTTGTGTGCTCGTCAGTTTTGGAGTCAGGACAAAGACCTGAATGTCGTCTAGAACAGACTGGGCTGACTGCAGACCTCCGCTCACTCTTGTATAATCATCACGTTCTTCTTCTTCAGTTTCTTTGTGCAGCTCAGCGTGTCAACATTTGGCTTCAGAGCAGCCGAGGTCTCTCGAGGAAAAACTTCACATGGATGGAAAGAAAAGGGAAGAAACCTCGAGAGAGGAAGCTCTGAATGCTGATCACATCCTCAGACTGTCCAGTCTGTCCTCACTGTGCTCCTGTCTGTGACTGCAGTCTGACACTTGAGACACAAGATGAAGAAGAAAACTAACTGTAACTTTGGTTGTTTGAACAGAATTAATGTTTTCTGAATTTGCAACAAACAGCTTATGAAAAACAAAAGTCAGAATTCAGGCAACAGAAGCTGAAATGTCCTGAACTTTACTTCCTGTCGAACAGCAGAGACGCTGATCGTACGTTTGCTGGGATGCAAATCAACACATCTACACATCTACACGTAGTCTCCATGACGTCCCCGCAGACTGTCTAAAACCTGGACGTAGTCTCTGTGACGTCCCCGCAGACTGTCTAAAACCTGGACGTAGTCTCTGTGACGTCCCCGCAGACTGTCTAAAACCTGGACGTAGTCTCCGTGACGTCCCCACAGACTGTCTAAAACCTGGACGTAGTCTCTGTGACGTCACCTGCAGGTTTCTGAAGAGCCATTATGAATCTTGCTGTGGTAGCTCTCGTCTCCACCTTGTTGGTAGCCCTGAAGTTGGACATTTTAACATGGGGACTTACGGAGACTTCTGGAGCCAGCCTCAAGTGGACGTTAGATGAACTGCACTTTCTGACACTTCCTGTGTTGGCTTCACTTCACAGTCACTGAGGCCGCACAAAGAAACTACAGAAGAAGAAGAAGAACGTGACGATTACACAAGAGCTGTGCAGTCGGTCTGTCGGTGTGTTCCTCCCATCTGGTGAACATTGAACAGGCATCTCCCATCAGTCACACCTCCACACACACACATTTTCCTGCGTGTGTGTGTGTAGTAAAGGAGGAGGAGGCTCAAGGCACCTCCTCCTCCTCCTCCTTTACTACACACACACAGTCAGTCTCTCTCACAGTGAATGGACGTTCAGCTGCACAGAAAGCAGTTTGTTTTTTCACTCCGTCTGCTCTCTTTAAAACTCAGTCGTGGTTTGTTGTTTGGGGTCTCTGGTCTGTGCAGACTCTCATAGTCAGGATGAGCTCCAATAACTCCAGCACTAACATCCAGTCCAGGCTGCAGATGGCCAAGGAGATGAGCGACGAGGAGAAGCTGTACAGATACAACGGGGTGTTGTACCCCCGCATCATGTGCCCCGAGGAGCATTTGAAGGGTCTAGAGAACATCAAGGCCAGAGAGGACGACGTCATGCTGGTGGCTTATCCGAAATGTGGTGAGTGAATGCTTTCTATGAAGTCTGCTGTGACCTCTGACCTCTGACCTCTGACCTCAGCTCCACTGTAACGCCGCTGGAGGTGAAGTCACGACAGATCTTTTGACCCTGACTCTGCAGATAAACCTGAACTGATTCATCAGATGTTTAAGTGAACTTTACGACAGGTCTGTTAGTGCTGAAGGAAATATTTAACCCGAGGTCAG
>CM053989.1:16977-264477 GCA_028641955.1 Protonibea diacanthus
AGTTTCAAGTTTGTGTGTCCTTGGTTTGTTGCTGTTTATTTATTCAGTTGTTGTTGTTGTTGTTGTTGTTGTTTTGCATGATGTTAATAAATGTTTTTGCTACATAGGACACCACCTCAAGTAGATTGTTTTTTCACACACAAAATAATATAATAAAACAAGATTATATGCCTGTGTATGAATCGGGTCTCCCATAAAAGCTATCTAAAGCTTATTGAGGGAGCCTGTGTACATGTAGAACAATTACATACAAGACAGAACACTACATGGAACGTTACTCTCTATATAAGAATTACAATCAGTTTAATTTTCAACTTTTTCTTGAAGATGGAGACGGATTTCACTTTTTTTTTTAAACTCTTTTTTTTAACTAAGAACCATGGCCTGCTATTTGAACGCGTAGAGCTCTCTCTCACGTGGCTGCCTGCGTACACTCAGAGGGTTGAAGGAGACAGATGCACAGACAGAGGCAGGCAGGCAGAGGCAGACCAGCCAGCAAACAAACAGAAAGCCACACTCACTCCCTCCCTCCCTCACTCCCTCACTCACACGCACGCACGCACACATGCGGCGCACGAGGCCACGCGCCCGAACGCACGCACATCAGGTCATTTCATCATCAATGAGCTCTGTGGAGAGGGGGCGGGGGGCCCCGGGGCCCTGCGGGCGGGCCTGCCAGCGCCCGCAGGTGGACGCACAGGTGGTCAGGGCCCTGGTCCCGAGGAGCCAGCTGAGTGACAGAATAAAAAACAAACACAAAAAGGCCGAAACAACGTGCACAGTGGGAGCGTAGTCTGCAGCGGGCAGCGAAAAGGCTCCCTTTGCTGCTCTCCCTCCACTCCAAAGTGCACTGCTCAATCGAAAGGAGCGTGGCTGTGGGTGGCCACTTGACCCTTTGACCCCGGCCTGAGCCCAGCCCCAACCCCTCTGCCCCCCTCCCTCCCTCCCTCACACGAAGAAGCGCGCTGGGTGAGAAAAACACAGGTGTGCGCCCCGCCGGCCGCACTTAGGATCGGGCTGTGCAAAGCTGCTACGGCCTGCGCCGCATGCGCTGCGGGCAGCACATGTGATGCTCAGAGGGGGCCGCGGCTGGGCCCCCCTGGAAGTGCGCCCCCCACCGGCTCGGGACCGGGCTCGTTGGAAGCGGCTGGCCGAGCGTGACCTGGCGAACCCGGCCTCATCTCTCTGCGGCCTTCCTGTCAAAAGTTATTCACGTTCGAGAGTATCGGCCATGGCCGAAGAGTGCTCCCGGCCCCTTAGCCTCTTTGCCTATGAGGAAACTGCTGGCTTAATCAGACAGTTATGGAGCAAATTCCATGACCTGGTCCACAACCAGACTGGTGAGGACGTCAGAAGGCCGACCATGGACAAAAACAGCTGGAATGATTTTACAAACTGGAACATCCTTGAGGAGGACCAGCAGTATGTCCTGGCACTTCTTGATGAGGCCATCGATGCTGTCACCAAAAACAATTAATTGACAATCTTGATCACCATGACCAAATTTGGTCAGAAAGACAGAGCAGGACTGAGTCTGGGCTCTTTGGCCAATGTGCGGCATGTCACAAATGTGTCCATCCATGTAGCTGCTGTCATGGCATCAAAAGATCAGAAGACCCACCTCCTGTGGTCAAAGGTGGGACTGGAGGAGATTGGAGGACAGCGGGGCAGTTACTACCCTGCCCTGTCAATGCATGAGGCTGCCAATTTTTCCTCCAATCTGGATGGAAAATCCACACACTGGAGCAGGATGCTGCAGAACCTTCTGGTGCCCCGTGACATCACGTTCATTCAATGTTATGTCGACGCACCACATAGACATGACAAACGTGTATTCAGGCACCCCGTGACAGGATGTCTTGCGACTCTGGGATTGTCCCACCCCAGCTCACATGCCTCAGTGAGAGAGCGGGCCACAGACTACATCAAGCATGTGGAGCAGCTGACAATCCAGATGACTGGCAAGCTACACATGAGAATTGAGGCTGTGGCTGTTTTCGATCAGGTGGGAGGGATCCCATTTCTACTGCAACTCTCAGAGTGCTTCCGCCTACCAGCACTGAACCACCTCCTCTTAACCTGCCCCCTGGTGCTACCATTTAAGGACAATCGGAAGCAGCAGGGCCTGTGCAGGGAGGTCCTCACTCACTTGCAACACACAAACCCTCCAGGCAACCTCAAGGGGCCCATCCTTGCGGACTCTTTAGCTACAGACCTTGCAACGAAAGAGGGATACTTCCCTTTCCCTGCCACCTTTGGGAGAGCAAGGACCATCCTGAGGAACCACGGCATGGATGTAAGGAGGTGCTGCTGGCAGGCTTTGAGGAGATGCAATTGAAGTGGTTCCCGGCAATCACCTATTATGATACTAAAAAAGTCAAGAGGCTCGCCTGGGACGGAAAACTCTGGCTCGAGGTTCTCAGACCAGGACAGACTGCATGCCCGCAGTCCCAAGTTGCAGAAACAACCCTGGCAGTCTGCGTGGAGATTGAGCGGCTGGGGTTGTCGTGGGCCAAAAACGTACAGATCTATCGTGACCATGGGATGCCTTGGTTAGAGAAATGTTTGGCAAGGATGCCAAAGGGGTTGCAGCCAGCTCCTGGACTTGTACTGCTGACCTTCCTGAGCTGCGCTGCCATGCTGATGAATGGGGATTATGTGTCCTATGCTCAGATTCAGCAACTCCCAACTGCCATCACCCAGGCCAGGATGCAGACCTTGAAAATCCTTTCAAATTGCTCACTCCCAAGGATTTGCAACACAATTGTGTGACACCTCTATGAGGACATCCCACACAAAGTGCGTGTGACACAAGCCCCAAAAGTTCCTGCCACCAAACGGAAGGCACCGGAGGAGGAGCCAGTTGAACAGCTGGTGGAGGACGTTCTGGAAGTGCAGGAGGAAAATTTTCCTGCACTTCCACCGACAAAAATCACTCACTCCTTCCCAGCAGGAACGAGGATCCCCTGGTCACCTTTGGAGGAAATGCTGATTCCACTGGGGGATCCAAAACTGCACAAAGCCGCCTACCAGGTGTACGCAGAGGAGTGTGAAAAAAAAGAACTATTAATCAGAACCTTCAAGGCTTTCAGAATGTGACGCCTGAAGCTTACCTCCGATGCAAAGGAGGCTGGCTCTTCAGCGCAGTAGGCTGTCACACTCAAAGAACTCAAAGCCCGGGGCGGTGTTTAGCTCAGTCGGTAGAGCAGCCGCCCCATATGCGAAGGCTCGCTGCGGCCGGCCCGGGCTCGAGTCCCGACCTGTGGCCCCTTTGCCGCATGTCATTCCCCATCTCTCTCCCCACATTTCCTGTCACTCTTAAGCTGTCTCTATACAATAAAAAGCTTGGAAAAAAGCCAAAAAAATAATCTTTAAAAAAAAGAAAGAACTCAAAGCCTCAAAAAAAGTGTGTTTAATGTGTGCTGTGATTCGTTCTAATTATGATGTGTTCTTAAATAGTAGTAGCCTTTTAGTAGTTCCTTTGTTATGTTTTGCATTGGACATTAATATTCCAAAAGTTATTTTCTTTTCTTTTCTTTTTTTTTAAATTTGCACTGATTACTGTTCATGTTTGTGTTGGAAAGTGTTAGAAATTTGAAAAAAAGGGTGGTTAACCCGTTTAATCCCAAATTTTTCCCTGCAAAATAAGTGCATGCATTTCACTCCTTAGACCTCCCTAACATGTAATATGTGTTATGTCTCGTCAAGTGTGTTGAAATGTTCATGTTCAGTGTTTTGTTTTCAGCACTTCCTGTTTTATTTTTTTGTACTCACCTTTCCTCTCGTTTCAGACCCTGACTTCCTCCCTTTGTGTGTTTTCCCGCCTTTGGAATTGTTTGCCCCGCCCCTGATTGGTTTCACCTGTTTGCACTCCCCTCATGTATAAATAGTCCTCACATCCCCTTGTCTTTGTCAGTTCATCTTGTTCATGTTCATGGTAGAGTTTGTCGAGTGTGACCATCCAGAAACCTTGGATTAAGAGCCCGGAGACCGTTTGTCCTTTGGTCCTCTTTTGAGAGCGCTTTTTGTTGTTTTTTGCATCCTCCTTGAGAGCGTCTTTTGTTTGGTTTTTTGCATCCTCCTAGAGAGCGTCTTTTGTTTGGACAATAAATATCTTTTGTTTTGGATTACCAGTAGTGGAGTCGTGCTTTTGAGTTCCTCAGAACTGCCTCAGGTCGTGATAATATGTATGATTTTTTTCATTTCATGTTGGTTATGTTAGTGAAAAGGTAGGGTTTATACTCGGCAACAATTGTTGCCAGTGGGAAACCGTATAGTCAAAATTTGCACAAATTCTTCAGTTTGACCTATTTACACATGTAAAGAATAAACATAACATGAACATGAGTAACATTATAACTAGGCATGGTTACAAATGTGTTTTGAACTTTATTAGATACATTTAGATATCATTTCAATGCATACTGAAGGGAACTAACCAGGACAACAACACAATTACTGGATTTCATAGTCTCATAAAATGGTTAAATAACCATAGAGCTAAGAGTGCTTGAACTTACAAAAGTAACTTACAAAAGATACTGTAAAAAATATAATAAATTAACATTGTGAGTATTTACTGTACCTCAAAAACAGTGCAAAAGATATAAAAACCCAATTTGATTTATGTAACACAGGAGCAAAGCACAGCTCAAAGCTCATAAAATTGTTAATAACAGTAGAGCTAAAAGTGTTTGAACTTACAAAATAAGAACTGATACCAATTTATAAAAAGTAAAATAAATTCATATTGTCGCAGTACCTTAGATTCATTTAACATTTACTGATCACTAACATCATGGTCTAAAGATGACTGCACAATGTTATTCAATAGAAACACAAAACAGTGCAGGTAAGTATTCATTGTACAGCAAAAACAGTGCAAAAGATATAAAAACAGTGCATACTGAAGATGCACTATTAGTGACAAAAATTTTAATATTTATTTTACAGTCTTATGAACCAGATTCAATAGATTTGATTTATGTAACAGCTCAAAGGCTAGATTCTACTCTCCATGAAACATCTTGAAGCACTCAATGTGGAGTGGTACATCACACTTCTCACATCCATACACAGTGCAGTTGCAGCATTGTCTGCATCTTTGGTATCGTTTTCCTGTGTTTACAGGCCAGTGATGTTTCCCATCACCTCTTGTGGAATCCTGAGGTTTCACAGTTGCAGATCTTCTGCCTTGCCCAAGAGACTGTTTTCCATATCTCTTGAGGAGATCCAGGGACAAAACCCGCTGAAAGGTCAGGAGATCATAATCGCTGCCAAGAACATCTCTGAAGAACAGCCAACTGTTCACCACTGCACTGTGAAGGGACCAGGCCAGGATTGGCCACCATCACTTTTTTGATCTTATTGCAGATCTATATCTTGACACATGAAGATCATGCAAATCCACACCACCCATGTTTTGGTTATATGTAAGAAAACATAGAGGCTGTGGCACTCTGACAACTGCTTTTTTCTCTTTGCTCAACCTGGATACTTGACCCTCTGAATATCTTTCTACAGCATTGGTTGCCATGGTTACAACACTGTTATCCTTCCATCGCACCAGTAACTTCTCCCCCTCTGTAAGGACCTCCGTGCTTCCACGAGGCATTTTTTCAAAATTCTTCACACCTGTGAAAGGGATGTCATGCAGTGTGCAGTGTGCAATGCACTGTCTCAGTGTGCCAAGGGATCCATAACCTCATTTGGTCATTTCATCAATGAGGCTAAGTGAGGTGAAAAGGTTATCATGCACAAATGTGCATCCTGGAGGGACTTCTGCTTGTTCAGCCAGACCAAGGACTACACTTGGGCCCTGTCCTAAGCCAGTTTCAGGCAGATGTGTGTGGACTCCACAATAGGGCTCCATGTGAAACATGTACCATGTGGGTGAAGCAAGGCTCCACAACTTATATCCAAACTGGATTGGTTTGCCCCTGATGAACTGCTTGCAGCCATGCCTGCCATAATAAGGTATCATGCTTTCATCAATTGACAGCTGTTTTGTGTATGGCATCATCTTGTAGGTGTCTTGTCAAAGCGGTTCCTTCTTATTGCATTTGAGATGGCTTCATTGTAGACATCAGGGTCATATGACCAATACATTTGCCTCCGTGGCACTGAACTGTAGCCAGATACAAGCAGAACCCCATAAAAACTCAGTAACCCATCCATGCTCAGATCAAGAGCCTTCCCTTTGGCTTGCATTGAGTAGAGGTTTGACATCTCAACAGTGAGCTCCCTCAGAGTAGGAGGATACATCAAAAGGAACAAATCAACAGGGTCAGGTTTAGTTTGTTTTATGCAATCTGCTGCAGTTGGACCATAGGTCACAAAATCTGGTATACCAGATGTGGCTGGGCGTTGTGATCTTTTAAAAATCCTGTCCCTGTTTTGCTTATTTTGAAGCATTGTTTTCTGGGTTTTTTTGCATTTTGGGGTTTCATTTTCTATAGGACATCTCCTTTTTTTTGGTTGTAGGGTCTCATTTTCTTCAGGGAATTGTCTTTTTCTGGTTTGTGATCTGGGTTTCTGCCTGGACACTGTGGGAGATTCACCAACTAGCGGCAATGTTTTTTTTTTTTCAACACCAAATGCTGTCGGAGTGAGAGATGAGGGAGTCGGGGAGTTGGGGGTGCAGGGAGGGTCTGGGGGTAGTTCTGGACTTGGATTAAAATCTTTCTCATCCTCCAGATACGTCACCTCTGCTTCACCATTCAGCAGTCTAGCAGGCAAATGGCCTGTTTCGCCTTGGTACTCTATCTGAGCAGTCACTATCACAGTCACTTTCAATTGCATCTTTTTCAACTGTAGGAATGACTGTTATGTAGCACACATCACTTTGGGGTCCTTTTAAGTCTAGAAGATCCAAAACCTCTGATAGTTTTAAGCTGTGTAGAGAAAAACATAAGAAAAATAGAATAAACAGCTAAAACTTTTGACACCTAGCATAACGCTATGACTTTGTGTTATGCTAGCGGCAACAAACGTTGCTGTGGTTACATTTACTCTTTTTATGGTCAAAAGATTTATGCAGGCATATAATTCTCATTGTATACGAGTAGTAGACCCTTTAAATAATATATGTACAAAATATTCCACTTATATGTGTTAATTAAGGTATTTTACTTATTTCCTCTTGTAAAAGTTTGAGGCAGACATTTCCCGCCAGCAGTGCAAGCAGGAAGTAAAGAGGCCTGGTCATGTGACCATTCACACTAGTTACATGACATTGATACAAAATAGATGAGACAACATTTTCTTTTATTTAAAAACTTATATTAGCTGCCAAAACCAAAACAGCATTTTTAGAGCTTCCAGAAGTGGGATTAAATGGGTTAATGTGTGCTGTGATGCGTTCTAATTCTGATGATGTGTTCTTCAGTAATAATAGTAGTCTTTTAGTAGTTCCTTTGTTATGTTTTGCATTGGAGATTAATATTTACACTGATTATTGTTCATGTTTGTGTTGGAAACTTTGCAAAAAAAAGTGTCACTCTGTGACAGTCCAAAAAAAAAGGAAAAAAAAAACATGACCAAAAAAACAAACAAACAAACAAACAAAAACACCTCCACATGGACTATGCCTTGATGTGGCGTAGGGGCTTGTGTGCCTCTGTGATCCTGGGACTCCACAGACTGGCTCTACCCAGCACAGCAAACTCCTGCCTCACCACATAGGAGTGCGCTGTGCTAGGCAGAGCCAATCTGTGAAGTCCCCAGGATCGCAGAGGGCAGACCAAGTAGTCCACAACTCACCTCACAACTGACCGTGCCAGTAATACTTATCTAAACCATTTCCTGGTGTGTGCCTGAAGTTGTAATTATGATGACGTGTTCTTCAGCATAGTAGTCTGACACTGTTTCAAAACTTCCTTTTTTTTCCATTTTGCAGTGATTAATATTCCAAAAGTTCCTTTTTTTTTTTATTTTACCCTGATTAATGTTCCAGTGTGTTAAAAAACTTTCTGGTGGATGGACAGAGCAACCTCCTTCCCTCCACAATGATCAAATACTCACTCAGCCCATAGTTTGCTTTACTATAAGACACTGTTACACTAAGTCCACTGTTTGTTACATTTTCAGTAGTTTCCCCTATTGAGCAGGAACATGTTGCAATAACTAAGAACTAACAACAACAACAACTAAGAACTAAAAACTAACTATGGACTAACATTCTAGCAAGCTTGACAGGAAGCAGGTGGAGGCAAAAGTTGTGAGGTGGTGCTGTGCTTTGAGTACTAAATATGGTATATTAAGAGGGTGACACTGTAAACAACAAGTGTGAGGTTGATGGACAGAATGCACACCATCTGCTGTGACTACCAAAAAGAAACTTGATTAATCCCTCACTCACTCACTCACTCACTCACTCACTCACACACACACACACTATCCAAACTATCCAAATAAATAAATCTATCTTTATATACAGTAATGTAATTACTGGGAGTTTGTTATGTGTGAAATTTTTACAGATGTGACAAGTGTCACAAACAAACTATGGACCAGAACCCAAATGCACAACTCTCAGATGAAAGTTTCAAAATAAAAATTTTATTAGCAAAATAAAGGTAACGCTTAACAGAGGAAAAACTCTTTACTAATTTATTAAACTAAAACTCACTCAACTACAGCTAGACTAAGACAGAACAAATACAACAGAAACTCACTCTTACAAGGCTATACTAGGCATAAGAAAACCAAAAGAAAATCACTCTTATGAGGCTATACTGGGACTAAGAAAACAACAGAAAATCACTCTTATGAGGCTATACTAGGACTAAGAAAACAACAAAATCACTCTTTAACAAATAAAATAACAAAATAACACCTGACAATGGCAATGGAATGAATAAAGCACTGGTTATCTGACACATGGGACAAGATGAACGGGCACAGGACAAAGACACAGACAATCAGGACAGGAAGTGGAACCAAAATAAAACAGGAAATCACAAGACAATATAGACACGAGAATGTGTCTGTGTTCTGTGATAGGCTAGTCACAGCACCCCTCCCCTACACACATACAGATGTATTGTGTTGATGTGTCCTGCTCTGCTCACTCAGTTTATTTTAAACTGTTAGCTGGCACACACAAAAACACATAACTTTTTTAAAGTTATGTTGAGTATAATTTTTTATGATAAGTGTGTATTTTTTTTTTTTAAAAAAAGGTTCTTTTTTTGTTTTTGTTCTTTACAGTTAACTTCATAATTGTAACCATGTGTTGGATTCATTGTTGCAAAACTTTTTCTGTAAATTGTTTGCTATCGTGAAAACCATTGATCTGAAGCTCAATGCTGATGCTGTCCTATAAATAGTTTTCTAATCAACAATAAATAACAATTTCTGATCAACCCATATCACCTCCATGCTTAAAATAACATACAGGTTAAAGCACCACCCATTTCAAGACAACCCAACGCACTCCAGTTACAGATACAGATAATTCATATGGTTACCAGATGCAGTACTCGCTACTCCCTGATGATGATGATGATGATGAGGAGGAGGAGGAGGAGGAGGAGGATTAAGATGAAGCGTGGGCACAACTGGTGGTTTCAGGTTTTACACAATAAAACCAGAGTCTTGGTGGTATTCTGCCATGGGATCAACCAAACCTCAAAGTGACACTGAAATGTCTGAAAGCACAACAGGAAGAAGAATCAGAATTGGCCAGGTGTGTGTATACACAAGAGGAATTAGAGGAATTGTGTGTGTGTGTGTGTGTGTGTGTGTGTATATATATATATATATAAACAACAATATTTGTGCACTGGATGATCAAGGACTGGTGATAGTGCTGGGTGCAGAGTGCAAAAGATAAGGTGGTTTCAACAACTTGTGTTATGTATGTGAGGTAGGTAGATAGGACAGCATATACATATATTTGCACAGCAGGCTAAATGTAAACTGAAAATTAATAAATTATAATGGACAGGTGTTGCACAGATTTTCAGGTTATTGTACAGAGTAATGTTACTGGCACTGTGTCTGGTTTTAGCTGTTGATCACAGTGACAGCCTGTAGGAAGAAACTATTTTTTGAGAAACTTTCTACTGTTTCTATGAAGTGGATATTTTCAAAAATCAAAACTATTAGAATACCAATCCATCTAATGAACTTCATATTGCATTAAAACACTCTTCTCATCAAACTCACTCATAAACATAAACAATGATTATTGTTTTGTAACAGATGATCCATGATCAGAGTCACCTGTTCTCACTGACCTGGTTCAGACGACTGTTGGACTGGAAGTTACAGTTTGACAGATCAGTACTGTTTTGTTTACGGCACACAGTTCTGGAAAGATCCAGGTCTATGATGTACCGTATCCCCCGAACCACCTGAAACACAGAGTAACTGAGTAAATTTAATTGAATTTACTTTATTTAATTTATATTGTGCCATATGACCTGAATTATAAGCTGGCATCCCTACACTGTAAGCAACTGCTGTAAATTTACATCCAATTCTCAACACTAAAATACAGTTTTCATGTTTAACAGTTTAGTACTGTTGTTGAAAAGGCTGGCTGCCACCAGGAGCTGAGACAGAAGTGACTCATTATTGACCACTAGAGGGCCATCGGTACTGTTCTGCCTAGCAACAGGTACAGGTTTGGACTAGTTTTGCCAGCAGCAGAGAGAACTAAAGACGAAAGTTTTCTGGCAGTTCAGTCAGTTTTGGTTTTTGGGTGTTGGTTTTTTCTGGTGTTCCCGGTCCAGTTTTTTTTATATAAACCACACATAAATAGACATATCCACGAACAAAGTCCCATGTAAGAAGTGACTGCATTACTGGAATAAAAGAACGCTCTCTGCATTCCACAGCCTGGTTATTGGGACCCACCAGAGTTCTGACCGGACTCTCCACAGCGATTCATGCTTTCCAACCACCCTATACCCTGAAACTATTTTTCAACTGTAGTTAGCAATGCATTGTGGGCTTAGGGTTAGGGTTAACTTGGAGCAACATGAGAGAGGCTGTGAATGGTATGCTGATGTTTTAAATAACATGACATGAAAAGAACATGTAAAGAACAGGTATCCTCTTCCACTCATTTCCTCTGGCTTTGAAAAAAAGGAAAGGAAAGTCTTAAGTCTTCTCTTGAAGGTGTTGACTGTGTCTGCCTCCCGAACCCAGAATGGTAGTTTGTTCCACAGAAGAGGAGCTTGACAGCTGAAAGCTCTGGTTCCCAATCTACTTTTAGAAACTAAAGGAACCACAAGAAACCCAGCATTCTGAGAGCGCAGTGGTCTAGAGGGGTAGTAAGGTACTATGAATTCTTTTAGATACGATGGTGCCTGGCCATAAAGAGCTTTGTATGTAAGGAGAAGAATTTTAAATTCTATTCTAGACTTAACAGGTAGCCAGTGCAAGAAAGCCAAAATGGGAGAGATGTGATCTCTGATCTTGGTTCCTGTCAGAACACGTGCAGCAGCATTCTGAATTAGCTGCAAAGTCCTAAGAGACGTATTTGAGCAGCCTGATAACAAAGAGTTACAATAGTCCAGCCTAGAAGTAACAAATGCATGGACTAGTTTTTCTGCATCCGCTTGAGACACAATGCGTCTGATTTGGGCAATGTTGCGTAAGTGGAAGAATGCAGTCCTCGAGTCCACATAACAAGGTCCTATGTGGACGTTAAAGGACAAATCCTGATCAAAAACAACTCCAAGATTCTTTACGGTGGAGCTGGAAGCCAGAGTGATCCCATCTAAGGTAACCAAGTCTCCGGAAAGAGAGTTTCTGAGGTGTTTAGGTCCAATTACAAGAACTGAATTCAGCATCAGAAAATTGTAGGTCATCCAACTTTTTATATCCTTAAGGCATGCTTGGAGTTTAGTTAACTGATTGGTTTCATCAGGCTTGATCAACAAATATAATTGGTTGTCATCAGCATAACAATGAAAATTAATGGAGTAATTCCTAATAATGTTCCCTAGAGGAAGCATATATAAACTGAATAGAAGTGGTCCTAGTACAGAACCTTGTGGAATGCCGTGACAAACTTTGGTGTGCATGGAGGATTCATCATTGACGTGAACAAACTGAGATCGATCTAAGAAATATGACTTAAACTAGCTTAGGGCTTAGGTTTAGATGACATTCTATTCTTCTCTCTTGATTTGGAGACTCACGAGAAACATGACCAGTAGGTACTGGAACAGTTACTACGTAATCAACTGTTTGTCAAGGCTGAGAAATGTGAATTCTATGTGCTTACAGTGTCTTTTTTGGGGTTTGTGGTGTCTGAAGGGAGGGTCAGCGTGGATCCAGAGAAGGTTCAGGCAGTGTGAGTGTGGCCCACACCCATATCCAGAAGAGAGGGCCAGCAGTTTCTGGGGTTTGCAAACTTTTATAGGAAGTTTATTCATAACTTCAGTCACATTGCTTCCCCATTGCATGCCTTAACCTCCTCCAAAGTGCAGTTTCTCTGATCCCCCCAGGCAGAGTCAGCCTTTCAAAGACTTAAGAGCAGCTTCATCGTCGCCCCTGTGTTGACTCTTCCTGACCCCAAATGGCAGTTCATGGTGGAGGTGGACACCTCTGATTTGGATGCAGGGGTGGTACTGTCTCAGCTTTCTGAAAAGGACAACAAGCTCCACCCTTGTGCCTTCTTGTCCTACAGGCTTCCTCCTTCAGAGAGGAACTATGACGTTGGAGACTGTGAACTGCTAGCCATTAAACTGGCATTGGAGGAGTGGAGGCATTGGCTGGAGGGGGCTGAACATCGTTTCCTGGTCTGGACGGACCACAAGAACATTGAGTATATCAGCCAAGAGACTAAACCCTTGACAAGCCAGGTGGGCCCTTTTCTTCTCCAGATTTAATTTCACCATATCCTACTGTCTTAGCACTTAGAACATTAAACCCAGTGCTCTGTCTAGACTGTTTAAAGGTGAATGCATTACCCAAGGAGACTGAGAACATAATCCCTAAGAGTTTGGTTGTGGGATGTGTCACCTGGGAAATTGAGGAGCAGGTCAAGAGGGCTAATCAAGGGATTCAGGTCCCTCCACAGGTACCACCTAACACGTTATTTGTCACCCCTGAACTTCGGGGTTATGTGATTACTTGGGCTTATGCTTTTCTAATCTCTTGTCATCCTGGTTTCCGCAGAACTCTGACCCGAGTCTGTGAGAGGTTTTGGTGGCCTGGTAAGAGGAATGATGTCTGTGAGTATATGGCAGCCTGCACAACCTGTGAGCAGAACAAGAGCAAGAACGTCCCCGGTGCTGGACTTCTCCAGCCCCTTCCTGTGCCTCAGCAGCCCTGGTCTGACATTCCCTCGACTTTGTGACTGGTTTACCATCGTCAGATGGTAACACTGTTGTACTCACAGTAGTAGACCGTTTCTCCAAGATGGTTCGGTTTATACCATTACCAAGCATTCCTTCCGCCAAAGAAATGGCAGAAGTGCTTATGTCTCATGACTGTCGAGTTTTTGGATTTCCTAGGAATGTCCTGTCTGACCGGGGTCCACAGTTTGTGGCTCAGTTTTGGAGGACTTTCTGCCAACGCATGGGTGCCACAGTTAGTCTGACCTCAGGCCACCATCCTCAAACCAATGGGCAGATGGAGCAGTTAAACCAGGAGCTGTAGAAGGGGCTCCACTGCCTGGCTTCCCAGAGTTCTGCCTCCTGGAGCAAGTACGTCATGTGGGTGGAGTATGCTCACAACATGTTCCCCAGCACTTCTGTGGGCATGTCTCCATTTCAGTGTGTTTTTGGGTACCAGCCGCCTGTTTCCTGTGCTGGAGAGGGAGGTTGCTGTCCCATCCGCTGTTGCCTTAGTCCGCCATTGCCAACAGATTTGGGCTCGGGCCCGTCTGAACCTCCTCAGGGCTTCCCAAAGCCACAAGAAGTTTGCTGACAGGAGGAGGAGACCTGCACCAGTCTGTCAATCCAGACAATGGGTGTGGTTGTCTACTAAACACTTGTCTCTCAAGGTGGAGTCCTGTAAGTTGTCCCCTCATTTTGTTGGACCATTTCCTGTGTCAAAGGTTATTAACCCTGTGTCTGTGAGACTCATTCCACCTTTCATGTCAGTGAGGTTCAGCCTGTCAGGACCAGCCCTCAGGGCTATAGTTTAGTTTATTTTCTTGACTTCCTGTTTTATTGTTTTGGTTTCCCTCACTTCCTTTTTGTGTTCTTTCTAGGTGTCTTTGCTCCCTGTATGACTGTCTATTGTTTTCCCCTGTTTCCGCCTCGTTAGCTCCTCTCCCTCATGTGTGTATATAGGCCTGCTTCTCCCAGTGTGTCTCTGTTAGATTGTCTGCATCTGTTTGTGAGTAACTTTCTGGCATTTTTCCTTTGTGATTAGTTCCCTCATGTTTCGACCCAGTTCATTCCTTGACCCGTTTTTTGCTCATCGTCCTGTACCTTTGCCTGTCCTCACTGTCTTATGGTTTTGACCCTGTTTTTTGGACTGCCCTTCTGCCTCATGTTTTTGTACCTCTGCCTGAGCGGACTGCCTTTTGAGTACCAAACCCAGACTGTTTAATAAACTGTCTCTCCACACCTGTCAGTCTCTGGTCTGCTCTGTGGGTCCAGTTGTCTGCCTGATCCTGACACGGCAGCCACCACAGATGCCAAGCAGCAGAGGTAGGTGTGGCCTGTGAATGGCTAAACAGTGTGTTGTGTGTCCAGAGTACATAAAGAAGTTGGGAAACAGATCCCGGTCTGGTGTGTATCCATTGCTGAAGTACCCATGGTGGCAGAAGAGTTGCCACAGAAACAAATAAAAATAAAGTATAAAACAAAGTAAGAAACAGGAATTAGATTTCTGTTTGCTTCCTTATTTCTACATGTTGCCTGTAAAATCAGTCAGATAGGAAAGGACTTGTCGTAGATATAGATTGCCGTTTACAGTAGACAATAATGAGTGTCTGTAACACCCCCACTGCTATGCATTGCAGCTAGCACTATCAGCTAATGTCAAGATTGGGTCAGATTGGGTATGACAACACAAGACAGTAGTACAATGTTGTTCCCTGTTGGTCTGGTCTCAAAGGTTCTGCTGAGCCCGGTTCTGTTGCGTGCTAACTAATTAAGTTAAGTTAATCAGTTAAGTTAGCAGCTGTTAATTAGTGGTTAGCTGTAGTCTAATGACTTGCCAAAGAATACATCAACCAGGCAATAACTTTTGACCACATAGATACAATAATGTGTTTTTTGCGATGTACCTGCCGCTGGGCTCTATGGATGACAGAGGCTTTGAAAAGGAATGCGTCATTTGATTGGTTGTTGAAGGAGTAGGCAGCGATGAGGACGACCCGCTTCAGGCAGCTATCATTCTTCGAGATGTTGAATGGAGAGCCAGGCATGGAGGCACCATGATGTCTGCCTGCCACCAACGCCACCTCTGTAAGAGAAAACAGATGTCGCTGATGACCTTTGTTTTGACTTTAAAGTTTGTTGTGATCTTTGTGTTTGTTTCTAAAGTACATTTAAAGTACATTTACTTGAGCACATATTTTTTAATTCACTGTATATCTGACAACTTTAGTTTCTTTGCAAACATGAAGAGTTTATAAATCTAAATTCAAGTTCTAAATTAAATGACGTGACAGTTTATACAAGTCCTTTATAAGTCCCACCCCTTTTCACTCTGTGTTCCAATTACTGTTGAGCAAGCCTTAGTCAACTTCCTCTTTTCCTGCACTTAGATAAGTGATAAGTGACAGCTCATCTGTGAAAAAACACATATGGTTCAGAGATCAAAGTAAGCAAAACCAGTATTGTTTGTTTTAATACATTAATCAACTGAAGAAGTTTCCTCTGAAGACTGACAGTTTGTTACTTTATGGTTTGGAGGAAATGCTTGGAGAACGTTTGAAGCTCTGTTTAAAAAAAACAGTAAAGATTCAGAAACGAAGAAGTGCTGTGAGAAAAGATGAGTAGAAGGAAGTGGATCTAAAGGTGGTTTAATGTTTTTGATATTGAGTCACAGGAGCCAGAACTGAACCAGAACTGAACCAGAATATTTCAAACATTCAAACTTTTAAACTCTTCAAGGAAAAGGATGTATTTTCTTACCCAGAACATCGAGCAGAGCGATGAGCAGAGCAACAAGCAACAGTGTCTTCACCCCCATGATGCAGTCTGTGTTTCCTGTGAAGCAGCAACACTCTGACCACAGACCAGCTCTTTTCACAGCAGCAGGAACAAACTGTTGTGTCTGTGTGATGTCACTTCCTGTCAGTGAAACACTTCCTGTGAGTGATCCTGCAGGCTGAAGGTTCAAACTCTGTCAGCATTGCAGCTCAGCAGATAGATGATTGTGGTCAGGTGATCATGGACAGGTGATCTCAGTCACGTGACAGATTTTTGTTTATACCTGGTCTGGTTTACACATAGATCCTGGTGTGACCCCCATACACACAGATCCTGGTCCTCATCTGACCCCCGTACACACAGATCATGGTTGGAGCACTGTCTAAAACCTAAATTGATCCCAGAAGACTGGATATCTATGATTTCCAAAACCAGTTTGAAAAGCAGACTTATCAGCCCAACCCCTCGTCCACCTCCCCCAACTTGAGACTCCTTGAAGGATCCTTCAATGCAACAAACTCATTCACATCAATCCAAACTGAACTGCTGAAGAATGCCACCTGATGAGTCATTTTCTTGTTATTTTGCCTCTGGACCGCTCAACCAGTTGACAGCTGGGATGGTCACCTCTGTGCTCATCATCTCTTTCTGATGACCTTGTTTCCCTTCTAGCTCATTAAAGTTTAATTAATTTTAGGAAACATCTGCTGCACTGAGAACAGTTGAGTGATTAATTTCATTCTTTTGTGTCTGTCTTGTGACATTCTTCTTGTGTTCCTCACATCCTCTGAGCAGTCTCACTCAAACTCAAACTTTTTACTTCACATTATACATGTCATGTTAGCTTCACCTCCAACCTCACTGGTCACCATTTTATTTATAGTATTTTTAACATTTTAATCATTTTGATAATCACATCTTAATGTAATTTAGCTGGTCAGCTAGCCTAACTGACTACTAAAAGAAGAAAAGCAGATTTATGAGGAGGATGGTCAGCTCTACAGAGGTTTGTTCAATTAGTGATGAACTAACAACTAAGACACTGAGGGGATTATTAAGCATTAGACACATTACAAAACATTAATATTGTTTTGGATGTGGTGTTTCTGTCTTAGATAACCATTAAACGTTAGCTAGTCACTCAGTATAGCACCAACATTAAACTGATTTTCATAGCTTAGCTATGAGTATTTCTTCATTTCAGTAGCCAGCTAAGTTAGGTGACGGTTACCTAAGAGAGAAACTCTTCATACAGAACAATGGAAGTAAACAAAACTCTACTTTCTCTTTCCTGTTGGAGACTTTTAGGTTGACAGAGCACAGTCAGGTTGGAGGTAGAGATGACATTGCAGTTCATCCGGAGGGGACAGTGAATGCATGAACTATGTTTTACCACAAACCATTCATGCTGTACCAAAGTAAGTTGGAGCAATGATGCTAACATGGCTACAAGCTAAAAATCTCTCCTTTCAAACCTTCTGGGCTGTGAGCAGAAGCCAAAATGATAAACACAAACAACTCAGTGAAAATAGGACATTTATTTACATCATTTTTATCAGCAAAGAAGGAGAACAAAACAATCACAGAGCAGCTCTGTTTGTTTTGGACCTGGGCAGGAAGTGTATGTTTTTTTTTTCTTTGTCTTTTGATGCTGTTGTTAGTTTTGAAGGCTAACAGTTTCTTCCTGCCTCCAGTGTCTGTGCTAGGCTAAACACATCATTGACCTTTATGATACACAGAGATGATTTCACATGGTAGAAAAAATATATAAATTCCTGTTTAAATCAACAAACTGTAAGAAGAAGGCAATATATCAAAAACTGGGGCAGCGTTTAGCTCAGAAGCTCAGTTGAAGCTGCTCAGAGTCAATGAAACACAAATTAAATGTTTACAAACATTTTAATGTACTCAGATTTTATTCTGAAAATTCCCACAAAAACAAAACAAAAACTTCCACCATCTGATAAATGACATCTGATCGGCTCCATGATAAGACTGAGCAAAAAAGTCCTTCAAATTAAAGGACAGATCTACAGGTCAGAACACTCATTGTTGTGAACGCAGGCAAATGTGAACACAGACAGATGTGAATGAAGACAGGTGTGAACTGAGTAAGTGAATCAACAACACAACTGATGATGGTCACAGCCCTTTAGCCCAGTTTGTACATTATACTGCAAAGAATGAGGGGCAGTGTTTACCTCAGTCGGTAGAGCAGCCGCCCTATATGCGAAGCTTCGCTGCAGGTGCCCAGGTTTGAATCCTGACCTGTGCGGCCCTTTCCTGCATGTTATTCCCCATCTTTCTCCCTGCATTTCCTGTCACTCTTCAGCTGTCTATCCAATAAAGAAAAAAAAGGCCAAAAATATAGTATTAAAAAAAACTGCAAAGAATGAGACAGACTTGAGTTCTTGTCTCCAAAAGTTATTTGAACCGCTAACCCTAAGCTTTTAAACTCAAGAGGATTGGAGTCAGGGTACTGTAAGAACCCAGATGATTCAGAGCAGTCAGTCTGGAATATTTACAGGTGTTGCCATCTTTGTTGCATGATAATGTTAGCTAGCTAACAGCTTGTCATTGTGCATTTCTGCCTATATTTGAGTTCCTTTTGTTTATTTGTGAATACCTCATTTCATAAGCTCAATGTGAAATGGCATTGATGGCGGCACGTGTGCATGCTGCAGCTTCTCTCCCTCCCAACAATACAGTGTTTCTGTATAAGTCACAGTGTTTTTGTACATCTTCGTTATCATCTTCATCGTGTTGTCTCATCCAACATCTGAGACAGACTTACAGCCGTGAGATTCTGCTCGACATTGGCAGAAACACATCTTCTAAAGCTGCTTTAGGAGGCGCCACAAGCGGCTTTGTGTTTACATCAATGATGCCTGGTGTCAGGATGCTGTTGTGCTAAACAAGCACATTCTACCTGCTGAAGGAATTTATGGCTGTTATGGTTGCAGCAGTGTACATTTCTATGAACTCCAACAACAACAGCAGGAGTGAGCCACTGAATGATCTCTACCACCACATCATTGAACAGCAGACAGCCCATGCAGATGCTCTCCTTATTGTGGCTGGGGATTTTAACCATGTTAACCCCAAGACTGTGTTTCCAAAACTACAACAGCACAGACTTTCTGACTCAGGGTAACAACACTATGGAACATGTTTACACCTTCCAGAGAGGAGCTTACAAGGCTTTCCCCCTCCCCCACTTTGGTGCCTCAGACCACATCACTGTCATGCTATTGCCAGCATACAGACCACTGGTTAAAGTCACCAAACCAGTTCAGAAAGAGGTGCGAGTGTGGCCAGAGGGGTCCATAAAGGCACTAAAGGACTGCTTTGACACAACAGACTGGGAGGTGTTCAAGCAAGCTCCCTCCCACAACTCCACCACCAACCTCCAGGAGTACACTGACACCGTCACTGCATACATCACCAAATGCATTGATGATGTAACTGTCCTCAAGTCCATCATTATCCAGGCCAACCAGAAGCCATGGCTGAAAGGGAAGGTCTACAGGCTTTAGAAGGCTCAGAATGCTGCCTTTAAAGCAGGAGACCAGGTCAGCCTGAGGACAGCAAGGGCCAACTTGTCACGCGGCATCAGAGAGGCTAAGAGGCAGAAGTTTAGTTAGCAACATGCATTAACATGTATTGAGACATGTATGTTTACAGATGGTGGTGGTGATGGAGGGAGACAGAGAGAGAGAGAGAGAGAGAGAATTCAGTGAAGGGGAATGTGACTGCATCTTCAACCAATACCGTGCCTGACTAGGCATAACCCTGAAAGAGACAGAGAGAGGGAGGGGTCCCCTGGCAGTCTAGACCTATGGCAGCATAACTAAGGGATGACCTGAGCCAGCCCTAACTATAAGTTCTATCAAAAAGGAAAGTCTTAAGTCTACTCTTAAAGGTGTTGGCCGTGTCTGCCTTCTGAACCCAGAATGCTAGTTTGTTCCACAGAAGTGGAGCTTGATAGCTGAAAGCTCTGGCTCCCAATCTACTTTTGGAAACTATAGGAACCACAAGGAACCCAGCATTCTGAGAGCACAGTGTTCTAGAAGGGTAGTAATGTACTAGGAGCTCTTTTAGATATGATGGTGCCTGACCATGAAGAGCTTTGTATGGAAGGAACATTTCCAATTAGAAATTCTATTCTAGATTTAACAGGTAGCCAGTGCAAGGAAGCCAAAATAGGAGAGATGTGATTCCTTAGAGACTTATTTGAGCAGCCTGATAACAAAGAGTTACAATAGTCCAGCCTAGAAGGAACAAATCCATGGACTAGTTTTTCTGCATCCGCTTGAGACACGATGCGTCTGATTTTGGCAATGTTACATAAGTGTAAGAATGCAGTCCTTGAAATTTGTTTTATGTGGACATTAAAGGACAAATCCTGATCAAAAACAACTCCAAGATTCTTTACAGTGGAGCTGGAGGCCAGGGTGATCCCATCTAAAGTAACTAGTAAGTAACAAGTTAACTGATTGGTTTCATCAGGCTTGATTGATAAATATAATTGGGTGGCGTCAGCATAACAATTACAATTAATGGAGTGATTCAACATCATTCAGTATATATAAAGTGAACAAAAGTGGTCCTAGTACAGAACTTTGGTATGCATGGAGGATTCATCACTGATGTAAACAAACTGAGATCGATCTAAGAAATACGACTTAAACCAGCTTAGGGTGGTTCCTTTGATGCCAATTTGATGTTCCAGTCTCTGTAAAAGAATTTGATGGTCATTGGTGTCAAATGCGGCACTAAGATCTAACAGGACAAGTACAGAGATGAGTCCTTTGTCTGATGCTATTAGGAGGTCATTTGTAACTTTGACTAGTGTGGTCTCTGTGCTATGATGCACTCTAAATCCTTACTGAAAATCCTCTACAACTTTCTCAAGTATATAGAGAGAAAGGGAAGGTTTGATATCGGTCTGTAATTGGCTAAAACCTCTGGATCTAGAGTGGGCTTTTTAAGAAGAGATTTAATTACAGCTACTTTAAAGGGCTGTGGTACATATCACAATAATAAAAACAAATTAATCATATCCAATAAAGAAGTGCTAACTAGACGTAAAACATCCTTGAGCAGCCTGGTTGGGATGGGGTCTAAGAGACAGGTTGATGGCTTAGATGAAGAAATTATTGAAGTTATTTGATGAGAGTCAATGGGAGAAAAACAGTCTAAATGTATATCAGGTTTTGCAGCTGTTTCCAAACTTGCTGTATCAGAATGCAGATCAATGCCTGTTGAGGGCAAGAGGTGATGAATTTTGTCTCTAATAGTTATAATTTTATCATTGAGAAGCTCATTACTACTTAGACCTAAAGGAATAGAGGGTTCAGTAGAGCTGTGGCTCTCTGTTAGCCTGGCTGCAGTGCTGAAGAGAAACCTGGGGTTGTTCTTATTTTCCTCTATTAATGAAGAGTAATAGGCTGTTCTGACATTATGGAGAGCCTTGCTGTATGATTTAAGATTATCTTGCCAGACTAAACGAGATTCTTCCAGTTTAGTGGCACGCCATTTGCGTTCAGATTTGTGTGCCTCTTGCCTTAAGCTAATATGAACTCAGAGGTTATTTAAAAATGGTCAGATAGAAGAGGATTCTGTGGAAAGACTATTAGATGATCAATTTCAATGCCATATGAGAGAACAAGATCAAGAGTGTGGTTCAGACAATGAGTCGGTTTATTTACACTCTGACAGAAGCCGATTGAATCTAAGAAAGAGATAAACGCAGTACTAAGACTATCATTGTGGTTGTCCACATGAATATTAAAATCAGCCACAATAATTACTTTATCTGTTTTAAGGATCAAGCCTGATGCAAATTCTGCAAATTCAGATAAAAATTCAGATTAAGTACCAGGGGCACGATATACTGTAATAAATAAAATTGGCTGTAATGTTTTCCAGGTTGGGTGAATTAATAGTATTACAATGACTGGGAGGAGTGGATTCATTTAAGCTAACATACTCATTCTCCTGAAGCCAGGTTTTAGTGAAACAAAATAAATCAGTATCATAATCAGATATTAATTCATTGACTAAAACAGCTTTAGAGGACAAGGACCTGATATTCAGGAGTCCACATTTAATGGTGGGGTAGGAGATGTTGGGAAAACGGTTCCAGCAAGCTATATTTTGAAAATACACACCCACACCTGTTCTTCAGACCTCCCCTCGAAACCACGCCTTCAAAGTAATGGAAGGGTCTCTATTCGTTCACAAATGGGTGAACGCGCAGAGGGGGAGGGAGAAGCGGACTTAAGTTTGATGGACGTGTCAGGATCCAATCATAATGAGCAGCCCGTTCAACGCAATTGGACGGTGTTTTCCCATGATTTCGCCCTCTAGACTGGACTAAAAATTTCATTTTTTACTATTTTACTGGCTGCAATGAGGTCGTGAAGAGGTTTTCAAGCAATATGGTAAAAAATGCTCCAGAAAACATCTCCTACCCCGCCATTAATTATCTTATTTTGGACTGTTGGAGATGTTGATTTAATTTTTATTCAATTTTTTATGGTGAACTCCTCTACTGTTTGTTTTATATTTAAATAAACAAACGGGGGACAGACATAGTCTCTATACTGAGGGACTGGTTGGGCAAGTGCTCTAATGGAGGCGCAGAGAAGCGTGTAAGACTGCAGCTCTGCTTCCTGGTCTCAACTCTGGGTTGTCACGGTTTTGGTCGGCTAATAAACTTGGCCATATTTCTAGATATGAGAGCTGCTCCCTCCAAAGTGGGATGGATGCTGTCTCTCCTAATCAGAGTCCCCTCCTGCTCCAGGTGACCAGGTGATTAAACTGTCTATGGACAGTATCAGAAGAGCATTAACCCTCCAGCTTCAATGACTACTGTCTGGTTGCACTCACCCCCATTCTTATGAAGTGCTTTGAACGGCTTGTCATGGAGCACATCAAGTCTGTGCTCCCCCCTCCTTAGACCCCTTCCAGTTCACATACTGGTCAAATCGCTCGACCGAGAATGTCATTGCCACCACTCCACCCAGCCCTCACACATGTGGACAATAAAGGCTCTTATGTCAGAATGCTGTACATTGATTTCAGTTCAGCGTTCAACACAACCATCCCACAACAGCTGATCATCAAACTTCACAGACTAGGACTGAACACCTCCCTGTGCAACAGGCTGTTGGACTTCCTGACAGGGAGACCACAGGCAGTGCGGGTCAGCAGCAGTACATCCATCACCTTGAACACAGGGGCCCCTTAGGGATGTGTGCCGACCCCCCTCCTCTTTCACCTGCTGACCCATGACTGCACACCGCTACACAACTCCAACCTCCTCATCAAGTTTGAGGATGACATAACTGTGGTCTCATCAGCAAGAACAATGAGACAAACTACAGGAGTGAGGAGAGCTGTCTAACCTCATGGTGTGTGCAAAACAATCTCTCCCTGAATGTGGAGAAGACAAAAGAGATTGTTGTGGACTTCAGGAGAGCACACACCCAATACCCCCTTCTGACCATCAATGGTGCTTCTGTGGAGAGGGCGCCTCATCCGCAAAGCCATCCGCACCACAGGTGATCCCAGCCATCCTTGACACAGCCTCTTCAGCCTGCTGCCATCAGGGAGGAGAATGAGTCTGTCTTTGGTATTTGTACTTTTATTTTATATTTATAGTTTACTGTTTACTGTTTTTGCTACTTTTTTGCACATAAATAATATATTTATATTTTCTCCTTAATACTTTCTTTTCAATATTTCTTAATACTTTTAATATTTTCTTATATTAACACTTGTTTTTTATTCAATGTTTATCTGTTATTCTGTGTTGTCAGAGAGAGTCAAAATTTCAATTTGTCAGTATGTTTGTGTATGTATTGCAGAAATTGACAATAAAACTAACTTTGAAATCAGATATGATAGAAGCTAATACCAACATAGATACTTGAAAAAAGGTGCTGTTGTTCTCTATACAGACCTGTTTGCAGTCGGACTGTGTCAATTAGCAGTTAGCTGAAACAGCAGTTAGCCAAATAAGCTGTTAGCTGAATAAGTAGTTAAAATTACAGTGGGGTCATAACAGACACTCACTGATCAAAATGTAGATACCATTAATTGGTTGATTGATTGGTTCTGAAAACCTGATTGGCTCAGATGGACTGGGATCCTCCTTGTCTGTTAGCTTAGCACTAGGCTGTTTTTGGAAGATGTGAACCGGTGTGAAAGACAGGAGCATCTGAAGCAGCTTCCTTCAAATATTAAGTCTTGAACAGACCTGGATCAAATGCCACCTAATCACATGACCTCATGTGGAGTGTTAGCATCTGTTTTGATCACCCTGTAGTCCCAGGTGGGTAGGTTTGGTTTGATCAGGGTCTAGTGGAGGTGACTGTGATCAGACGTGTAGCTCTCAGCAATATCTGCAAAGAGTTTCTGTTTGGTTTCACAAAGCTGATGGACGTGACAGATGGGTGACAGATAATGGTTGGATGTGATGATGGATGGATGTGATGATGGATGGATGGATGATTGTTGGAGGTGATGATGGATGATAGAGAAGATGATGGTGGATGATGGTTGGATGGACAATGGTTGGAGGTGATGATGGATGATAGGATGGATGATGGTTGGAGGTGATGATGGATGATAGTGGTGATGATGGATGGAGGTGATGACAGATCATAGAGGTGATGATGGATGATCGGAACAATGTGGTTCCTTTGAGCCTGACAGCAAACAGGCTTGCAGGTGTTCTTTTAGGCAGTCCGACTGTGATGCTTGTTGTTGATCAGAAACAAACAAAAAAGACACATCAACAGTTTTTTTTAAGAGACAGAAATTCCTGATCCACAAACAGAGACTGGTTGGTCTAGTATGGTTGTCTCAGTGATGCAGTCTCAGTGATCCAGTCTCTGAGCTCTCTGATCTCTGATGAGCATTTTTTCAGCACTGATCAAGTCAACATTATTTTCAACAGTCTTGCACCAAATTCACTGTTCACTGACAGCTTTTTTCAACCAATCAGAGCTTTGTAGGCTGGATTACAAAGGGGGCATTAATTTCCTGTCCTCACATCACACAAAATGAAACTCTGAATCAGCAGCGGCACATGGTTCGAATCCGGCCCTTTGCTGCATGTTTCACATTAAAAGTTAAACATTAAAATGATGAGGTTCTTTGGAGACATTTCTGTTTGGTGAGGGTTGAACAAATGTATCACACTGGAAGCATCCATGAAATAAACTGCTTCCCATCAAAGATTTCCTCCATCTCCCACAATCCCTCTCAGATCCTGGATCTCATTGGTTTAAAGGTTTCAGGTTCAAGACTCCAGAGCTGTGTCTCAATTCAGGGCCTGCATCCTTCGATGGACACATTTGAAGGCCGATTACATCACAATGCTGCACAAAGGCTGTCCCAATTCAAAGGCTCCTTCAAATGCAGCCTTCAAATGCGGCCTTCTTTTCCCTCTTTTTCAAGGATGCACCACAACTATCCTTTGCGGCCTCACATATCTCAAGATCCTTTGCGCACCGCTGTTCAGTGCCAGGAAACATACAACAATGGTGACACGCCTTCGAAGGACGCACCCTTCGAAGGCGTGTCACCATTGTTGTATGTATGTATGTATGTATGGATTGGCAGAATCACCTGTTGACCTGTTGAGGTTGATTCAAACAAGTGACATCACCGCTGTCTGCAAACAGGAAGTCTTCCTACACCTTGTCGCTGCAGGGTGACCTGTTGAGGGAGCGCTCAGCAGAGTTGGACTCCAGGTAAAGATGACACCGATTCCCAGTGTCTGATGTGTAATATCTCTCCCAACCAGGTTACCAGTGGTGGTTCTTGGAGAGGTAGGCAATGAGTGCCACGGCCAGACCCACATAGATACCTGTCCCAATGGTGATTGACAGCACAGCCAGGAAGAGAGCCCGCCTTGAACTGGAGCTTGCCAAGTGGAAGTCTCCTTTAGACACCGCCTTATTGGTCTGAGAGGGGCGGGACAAAAAGAAAGGAAAAGGAAGTTAGCTACTAGAAAACAGGAACTAAAAACATCATGATGTGTTCATGAAAGTCACACAGCACCAAATTATATTGCTGAGTGCTCAGCTGAGCAGAATGGCTTTAACTGTTCATTTTGATTTCAAAATAAGAGAGCCTTACATTCAGAGAACTTCATCAGGACGAGCAAGTCAAACTGTGTTCAGAGAACAAACAGATGATTTTAAATAGATGTTCTCAATCTGAACTGTGTGGCTTCAGGAGGTTAAATGGCAGAAAGACACAGAAGAAGAAACCAGATAACAGAGCAGAGGAACAGCAGCAGCCACTGATCTGTAATCAGTTTGTAATACAGCTGATGAGATGAGAAAGAACAACATCCTGTTTACTGTCAGACCTCAGGCCACTGCTGCTGCTTTTATCCAAAGCGACTTACAGGGAGCAATTTGGGGTTCAGTATCTTGCCCAAAGAGACTTCGACATGCAGATTGGAGGAGCCAGGGATTGAACATCTGATCATCTGATTAGTGGACAACCCGCTCTACCTCCTGAGCCATAGACGCCCCATGTTGTGTTTTTTTACCATGAAGAACTATGAACACTCAGATGGCTGCAGTGATGCAGATCCACTTTCAGTCTGTCTGTCACTAACGTTAACAGAACAGCAGGCTGAGATCAGAGGTGAGTCTCAGAGGACAGGTGTATGCAGGTGTATAAACAACAGGAAGTCAACAGGCGGAGCTGCGGCAGCTCACAGACAATATGAAGTTTAAAACAGATTCTACGTCCTGTTTGATGGGTTTAGACTTGTCACTGTGTTTATATATGAATTAAATATATTTTAATTATGTATCTTCATGCTGACAAAACTAAGTGTTTTTATTTTCTAATGCCAAGTGACCACAGAATATTCCTTCAGTGTGACTGTTGAAGGAAAAGTCAATGAAAGAGTTAACTCATAAATACCTGGGTTTTCTAATAAATAATTCTTGACTTTAAAGCCACATGTAGAGTGTTGGGTGAACAAACTGAGGCTTATGTTACGTTTCTATTCCAGAAACAAGTTGTGTTTGTTATTTAATGTAAAAAAAGAGATGTGTTGTGCAACATGTTTACCTGTATTGAACTGCAGGGATCTTTTGTACATGCGTGCCCCTGCTCAGGTGTTATATATGATTGATACAGCTTATCATGCATCCCTCAGATTTATTACTAATTGTCAAGCAATGAGTCATCACTGTGATCTTTATACTCAGGTAGGATAGTTTGCTCAGCAACCCGCAGGTGCACCCACTGGTATATTTTCATATACAATGCAATCCTCAGGTTGCTTCCATCCTATCTCTGTTCTCTTATTTCTCAAAAGTCTGATGAACAGTACTTGCTGTTTAGAAAACACTTTTTAACACAAAGATCTGATTTCTTTTAATAATTTCAAATCCATATTAAAGAGCTTGAGATGAATCATAAGGGTGTCGTTGTTTTAACTGATATTGTTGAATTCATTACTGTACTTTAATTATTTATTCTAGATTGCTATGTGTTTTAATGCAGCCTGTGTGTCCTGTATCTGTTTGACTTGTTCTTAGTTTGTGCTGCTGCCTACCTCCCTGCCTCCTTGCCTGTCCCGGGGGAACATCTTCCCTTGGCTTATGTTGTGTTCACAGTTCCTGAGTTTAGACAGAAGACTCTGTGACAGATGATCAGATCTGATTTTGAGCTGCATTAATCATGATTAACAAGGCAGGAAACAGCCCAATGTAATTGCCACTTCACTTCCAGTAATATTGAATTACACGTTCAGACCAATCAGAAACAGGGGGGTCAGATCAATAACAGCTCCTCTTTATAGTTTGACCTTTGACCTCCTCAGACAGGAAGTGGACAGACCACGTTTACTTGTTTGTGTTGAGCTCTTCCTTTAATGTGACTCTCCTCCTCCTGCAGAGCTTTCTGTTGTTCACTGATGGATTTCAGTGTCCAAGGTGTTGCCACGGCAACCAGACCTGTTTCTTTTGGTGTTTTAGGTTTGCAGTTGTCATGGAAACCACATCCTCAACAACACAAAGCCATACTGCACAACAACAATGACACTGTTTACTGAAATCCGCTGATTACAAATGACAAACAGTGTGTGTGTCAGTGTGTGGGTATCTGATCAAAGTACTGTGAGTATCATGAGTACTGCTTACTACTGCCCCTGGTTCTGCTACTGTTACTCCATCCATCATGTCCTGCCTCTGATCCAGGTCGGGTTGGTAGCAGCAGGTGTATCTCCTCCTGGAGGATCTGAGGCCACCAGATCTTGAACCACCTCAGCTGGCTCCTTTACACCTGAAAATTGAGCAGCTCTACTCTGAGCTCCCTCTGGATATCTGAGTTCTTCACTCTATCTCTGAGCCTGGACACCCTACAGAGGATCCATGATCTCATTCTTTCAGTCACTACCCAAAGCTGATGACCATAGGTGAGGTAGATAGACCAGCTTAGCACATGCCACACCAACCCACCAGTCCATCAATAAGCGCTGGCCGACATGACTTATTTGTGCTCAAACGTCCATTTTATTTAGTCACCATGACAGGATGCACATAACAACACTGTGTTTTCTCAACAGTTCCCGGAGTCTCTGAGACTCCACCCACAGCTCAATCTGGATCTCTCTAATTGGTTACATCGGATGTCAGTTACCTATAACCCGATACCTTGACGCATCTCATGCTCCATATTCCCATCACTGGTGAAGAAGATGCCGAAATACTTAATCTTCACTATACTTTACTTCACTATACTTCACTCTGTCACACCGTAGTGAGGTCATGTATTGCCTTTTTGTCATGTCATTTCCTGTTTTATTTTGAAAAGTAACTCTCCTCTCGTTTCAGGTCAGTTGCCCTTCCATGTGTGTCACCTGTCTGATTGTCTTCCCTAATCACCGATTGTGTGCACCTGGTGCTCCATTCCCTCCATGTGTTTAAATAGTCTGTGTCCCTTGTCTTGTGCCAGTGTGTTTGACCTGATCGTCATACCAGCCTGCCTATCCTAGATCTTTGCCACAGTCACAGTTTTGCCCTGCATCTCTGTTTTGAGTTTTCTCCTTGAAAGAGTGATTTTTCTTTGTAACTTTATAGCTTTACTTTAGTATTCAGTCTGAGTTTAGAGATCCCCATTTTGTTTTCCTTCATTTGGAGTGATTTTGTGTTATTCAGGTTTTATCCTTCATAGCTTTTCCTACAGTTAGTTCGGAGTGTTTCTTAGTTTTCTGTATTTTCCCTATCTGGTTTTGTTTCCTCCCTTTTGGAGCGCCTTTTGTTTGTTAGAGTTTTTATTTGTTATTTTCCCTTGTTAGGTTAGGTACTTTGATTCATAGATTAGGGCAGGTTAGTTTATTTTGTTAGAGTAATCAGACTCAGTGTTTTTCCTCCTTTTGGAGCAACTCTTATTTTGTTTACTCAAGCTGCTATTCTGATTACTCAAGCTGCTATTCTGAATAAAGATCACTTTTATTTCATCTGCTCTGCATCTGAGTCCTGCCTAGAGCCCATCACATCACTTCACTATACTTTACCATACTTTATTTAACTTTACTTTACTTTATTTTATTTTCCAGCAGGTGTGACACCTGACTTCAGTACTAACAGGTAAAACTCAGTACAAGTCAATAAAAAATCAGAATCCAGCTTCTGCCAGGTCTAGGTCTCAGGTGTGTCAGCTAAGGTGTGTCTGCTCAGGTGTGTCAGATGAGGTATGGTAATGTCCCTCAGGAAGATGTGTGGGCATGTCCTCACCTCATGCGACAGGTAGAAGGCGGCGATGCCAAGCGGCCAAAAGCAGCAGAGCATGGAGAAGACACTGAGGCCCAGGTGATCTCTGGGAGGAATCAATAGGAAGGTGTCCTCACTCTCTGATTCGCTGGAGTAATCACTCTGATCAAACACAAACAAACACCCGAGTCACCTGATCATCTTCATCATCATCACTAGGGATGCACCAATTGTGAAATTTTGGGCCAATACCGATACCAGTGTTTAAAATAACAACTTGGTTGATGGCCGATGCTGACGTTTTTTTCTTTGTTACACGTATTGCAAACTGCATAAAGTGGTTCTTTCTCAAAGTGTCTTTGAAGCATCTCTATGGTTGGCTTCGCGTTGAATACACGTCTGTTCTATTTTTGACGCTTGACATAAGCAGCATGCATCAATCCACAGAGCACCTCGGGTGGGCGGAAGCCAGACACAGAAAAAGCATAGAGAAGACGGTGGATTTTCAAAATAAAATACCCTCTGAAAAAAAAAGGTTTCATGTAAATCAACATATAATCATTGGCCACTGCCATCTGTGAATGTCATCTTTATTTGCCGATGGCCAATGGCAGTTAAGGAGGCCGATGTTCAGCGATGCATCAGTGCATCCCTAATCATCACCTTCATCATCATCATCATCATCTCCACCCACTGATCAAACTTCAATTGTAATTGTAGATCAACAAAGAAAAAAATCATGCGAGAGTCCTGAACGTACGTGAGTCCCCGCGATAAACTGCGTATAAAGGAAACAACAAACAGCTAACTTTCCTTCTCCGACGTGGGAAAGATAATAAAAAGGATCTGTTTTGTCATAAATTCCCTCTGAGCCCTCTGAGGCAAACTGTGTTTTGTGACTTTGGGCTATATAAATAAAATTTGATTTGATTTGATTTTGATTTAAATTATTGTGTGTTGTTCCACTTCAACAATTAGTCTCTGGTCATTCATGTTGACACCCTTTGATCAATTCACTGCTGACCTGGTGCCACCGGTCATGATGTAACGTTGATGTGAAGCTGTGAAAGGCTACATGGACTGCGTATTGTGTTTTATTTTGAAAGGGGGAGGAAGTGTGTTGCGTTGATTCTGTGTCGGATTTCCTGTCTGGTACAATCTGCTCTGTTGAGATTGACGCGGTTTAGCTCGCGTCAAAAATGGAAGTGCTACGGAATGATAGCGCTGCAGAGCGGAGAGACACTGCTGGGAGGCTGCTGAGACGTTCCACGGCGCGCCCTGTGTGAATGGTTTCATTGATTAGAGTGGCAGCGATCAGCTCCGGTGACCGCGGTGCAGATTACGTCCCCTGTGTGAATAGGGCTTTAGTGTTTGTACCACAGGCGTTTTAGACCACCAGGAAGAAGAGGAGTTTTACTTGGGGCGCAGGGGAGTGCTGACAGGGAGTGGATCCGGTGTCGTACCAGAACTGGAGCTGAGAATGTGATGAAATATTCACAGGAAATAATTCTTTGTTTGGGTTCAGGGTTCAGTTCATCAGCTGTTCTGTTTGTTATGAACTGAATATAAAAACTTACATTTACTGTTTTTCTGACAATAACTCGTCTCCACTGAGCCAGGATGTGATGTGAAACTTTGTATACTGTTACTCTGACCCTGTCAGTAATCCCTCTCTGGTATTAGAGCCACACAACAGATTAAATCTGGACTTTACAGAAAAAATCACTAGCATCACAGCATTTCAGCTAATCGTCTGAAGAGATTGGCTGTTAGATGTTCAGAGAGCTGCAGAATGTTAATCTGATTCTGACTCACAGTCAGAGGAGGGATGGACTGGTGCGGGGATGGATGGACTAAGGGATGGATGGATGGAGGTTGTAGGATGAAAAATAGTGGCTGGAGGATGGAAGATTAAGGACGGAGGATGATCAATCAGTCAATCAGCACTGCTCATAATCAATAATCAATCAAACATGGAATTACCTCGAGCTCCTGGAAGTCGTCATCATCGTCAATGTCATACGACAGCGTCTGAATTTTTCCGTCCTCTCCGGAAAAGTCCACAAACTTCAGTGCCGCCTTCGTGGAGGAAGAGTCAGCAGCTGCTGATGAGGAGTAGCAGGAGGAGGTGTCCAGACCGAGCCCCTCAATGAAGGTGGTCTCACAGCAGTCCCCTCCTCCAGCCTCACCCCACACTTGCACCACCCTCTCTGAGCACAGAAGGAGACCTGGGGGTGGCCTGAGACGGGGATCTGATATTACCTGGTGGGAGAGCAGAGTGCTTGGGTTCAGGAGCTGAGTATGACCTCCACCTTCTCCATTGCTCCTGTCCTGCTGGGGGGGGGCATTCACCACCACATGACCCTGATATTGAGAAGCTGAATACACCATCAGCAGAGGCTCCGCCCCCAACCTGTGGGTGTTGATGAGGCCATTTTGTCTGCCTCCTCCTCCTCCTCCCCCCAGTGAGGCTCTCCCCAGTTCAGACAAGCTTTCTGCCTCTTCTTCTCGTCCATCCATCCCTCAACACATGGTCGCTCCTTTCTAGAGGTGTCTCCCAGAGGTCGGGGGTCAGAGGTCAGTCATCGGCTGAATTTAGAAACAGAGAAAAAAAGCAGAAACAGAAAAACAGTGAAACAGAGAAAAAATTTACAGAATACAGTGTTGTGGAGAAATTGCTGAAGTCAAAGGTCAATGGTGAGGTCAGGAAGGAAGAAAGTGTTCAGGAGCCTCTGATGTCTTGTGCTGTATTATTTATTCATGCTTGATCAAGGAGAATTAGAGACACTCTCATGGTGCATCAAAAGTGCCTGAGTCGGTCTGAAAGTCAGTTGAGACTTTAAACCTCAAACTAACACCACAAATACTATATGCCCCAAATGAGACAAAGAGAATGTTTTTACCAGGAACGCTGTCATTGTCAACATATTCTAGTCTGGAGACACAGATGTCTGTTTACGTCAATAGGAACATTAACGGCAAGCCATCTACTATGTCTAAGCAGGCAGCACCCTGACCACAGTGTTGAGATAGACTGGCACCTACTGTTCCCAGTCAAAGACAAACAATTGATACTGCCAAGGACCTCAAGGCCCACATGTGACCTTGTGTAGCCTAAGGAGAGAAAATTCCATAACATACAGCAAACGTCTTCTCCTGCGGTTGTATATGTTATGTAATTTTCTATCCTTACACGGGCTCACGTGTGGGCCTTGAGATCCTCGGCAGTAGGAGTTGTTTGGCTTTGCTTGAGAACAGCAAGTGCCAGCTGATCTGAACAGGGTCGAAGAGACCTAATGTTGCCTTCCTCGACATAATAGATACAGTAGCTTGATGTGACGTTTCATAAACAGTCAACAGTGTCTCCAGACTAGAATGTGCTGACAGTAGCTCTGACATGGTCAAAGATTCTCTGTGTCTAGTTCTGGGCATTTAGTATCTGTGGTGTTATCTGTAGAGGTTTAAAGTCTGACCACGAGCATCACTCAGAGGCTGTGTCCCAATTCAGGGGCTGCATCCTTCGAAGGACGCATTTAAAGTCCGATTACGTCACAACACTGCATGAAGGCTGTCCCAATTCGAAGGCTCCTTCAAATGCAGCCTTCAAATGTGGCCTTCTTTTCCCTCTTTTTCGAGTGTGGGCTATGTGAGTGCTATGTTAAAAGTACCAACTGCGCAGCAGGTGATGCAACCAGGAAAAGGTTCGGAGGCTAAACCATCTCATTTAACAACAGTTGATGCGGCCTTCGAAGGACCCTCAGAAGGCCGCGAAGTCCTTTGAAGCAAGCAGCCCCTGAATTGGGACACAGCTAGACTCTTCTGATGTACTTTGAGAGTGTCTCTAATTCTCCTTGGCCAAGAACAGTATAAAGACTCAGACTAAACAGACTAAACAACAAAAGAAGAAGAAGAATGTGGGGTCATGCTGATGTCATGTGACACAGTTGAAGGAAAGTGTTCAAAGTTATTCCAAAGAGTTTTATTGTGATATTGCACAGGAAGGAATTGCTGACCTTCCTCCAGGAGGAACTGTTGAAGTCCTCAGTCGCTTCATTTCACTTCACCTTGATGAAAACATGAGTCTGACAGTCACCGGGTCATCTTTCTTTGATAAGAGTTTAATCTGGGTCATCTGGACCTGCATCATCCTTCTTCTGGTCTGTCTGACTGTTGGGGAATCCCCAGGAATGCGGGTGTGTTCATGTTGTTCATGTCCCCTGTTTCTATTGTTTCAAAGACTTTACTCTCTCTGAGCTGATGGAGCTGACTGAGAGGATGAAGAGTGTGCAAAGCTAAATCTAAAATATAAAACTTTAGTATGTAGGGTTTGTTACATAAAGAATCAGCATCAGAAGCTGATCACCAAACTGAAAAGATTCAGACAGGAACAGGTTTTTTCACCATGAAGACTGTTGAAAAGTGGTGGATCACTTCCTCTAGGTTGGAAGTGAGTTTCTGTCCCGAGTAAAAGAGTTGTTCAGGAGTGACGGGTAATGGAGCATGAGATGAGACCAGTGGATTGGTGCAGCATCGGCAGCAATGTGGACATTATACTGGACTGTTGTGGTTCAGAGGGAGATGAGCCAGATGGTGAAGCTCTCGATTTTCCATACCATCTATGTTCCAACCATCACCTGTGGTCATGGATTTATTTCTGGGAAGAGGAACAACTCGAACACCCTGTTAAACCTGCTGCCACCACGGCCCGGATCAGAGGAAGGACATTATCTGTCTGTCAGATAATCTCATATGAGGGCTAATAATCTTTTACTGTAAATAATATAATCAGATGTTATCGTGAACATGTTGGTGTTTGATCATATTCTAATAATCAGTTAGATTGAAGGTGGATCCAGTTTAAGGATGCTACTGTGAAATATTTAATTATTATTTTTCTAATATGATTTTTTATATTTTTAAATGTTAGACGACCTTCAATTCATCATAATAAAATAATCCACACATTAATAATAAAGCTTCAAACCCGCTGTACACACACACACACACACACACACACACACACACACAATATAAATATGATCTCATCATTCTCCTCTGTAAACCTGAATACCGACAGTGTCATTGGCTTTGACGTCACCCCGGTGATGGTAAACATGTCGTGTGATCATGAAAGGACAAAAACACACACACGCGCGCACATACTCATCTCCCAAGGTGAGACACGAGACCCTGAATCCATCATCAAATCAATACATCCAGGATTCACAGCGACCCTTCCGCCGTCCTTTCGGCCGACTTCAGTGCGCTCTGTGCGGTATACAGATCTGAAAGAGTCCCGGTGACATGATCCGCTGCTCCGAGTAGAAAGAGAGAGAAGAGAGGCAGGCGGGCAAGCAGGTGTCTGTCTGGTTGGTGGATGGTTCTCCTGCAGGGAAAAGATGAATATGATGATGAGAAGGAAGAGGAGGAGGGGAGAGAGAGAGAGAGAGAGAGAGAGAGAGAGAGAGAGAGAGAGAGCATCAGCTGATATGAGGGTTACATGTGTGTTGAATACAGAGTGTTTGTGTATGAAGAGCAGAACACATTTCCTCCTCATGGTCCTAAAGCCCCTCTGTGCTTCAACAGCAGTCAGCCCAGCTCAGTGCCTGTCTTTCAGCCTTTTATTTCACCAACCCCTAAAAGTCACTCCCAGTCACTTACTCTCTCCTTTCATTTTGTCCATAGAAGCTGCTGAGCCCAGTTACATTGCCCAATAGCCCAGCTCCTGTTCTGGCACGACACCAGCTCCAGTTTCACCAAAATCAGTGAAATAGTTGGTGGTGTGTGACTTAGTGCCATAAAGAATTATATACTTCTCCCAACTGGGAGCCCAAAGTTACATAGTGTGAGAACGGACGTACGAAGTACCACAGAAGAAGAATCAGAACATACAGTCTCATCATATTAATTAATTTACAGCTGTTAATTCATGATAATATAATAATGATTTTTATTAAGACAGCAATCCTGTCCTGATACTGTACGTCATTGTTTAGCGTACACGTTCTATAATTAGTACCAGTTCTGTAGTTAGAATAGGTTCTGTATCTGTAGTTTTTGTTGTTGTAGTAGTTGTTGTGCTGTAGTTTTTGTGTTGTAGTTCTTATGTTGACGTTTTTGAATTGTAGTTCTTGAGTTGTAGTTCTTGTGTTGTAGTTTTTGAGTTGTAGTTCCTGTGCTGTAGTTTTTGTGTTGTAGTTCTTATGTTGTAGTTTTTGAGTTGTAGTTCTTGTGTTGAAAAAGAGAATATGGATGGATGTTTTTAGTTTTTAGTTTTTTGTTTGTGTCGTTCACTCTGCCACCCAACAGGCGGCGATGCGCTCAGTTCGCGGGCCTCCAACAAACACAGAGAAGAAGAAAAATAAGCAGCAGACGTAGAAGAAGAAGCAGTCCCTGGTGCTGCTTCTGTTACAGTGCGCAAATGCGCATCCAACAGCTCGGAGCCCCGGTGGATAAAACAAACATCACCAGGCTGGGAAACGACACGTTAGGGCGGAAAAGAAAACAGCGGTTGAGGGGGAAGACAGAAGCGAAGGGTAAAGTCTGTGACACGGCAGGTAAGCCCATAATTCACCTGACGTGGAGCTCTTTTCTTCAGGCCGGACAGAGGCTCAGCGGAGCCGTTTTCTGTGTGACTGGAGCGGCTATGTGAGCAGGCCCAACGCGGCTCCTCGGCGCTGTCATCCGTAGTTACTGTACACTCACCCCGAGCTGTGGCGCCTGCTGCAGGGACAGGATGACACACCGAGCCGCTCTCTGCTAACGGTTACTGCATAAATCAATCTATAGGTTCAACCACAACAAAACGTGAGATATTTTATATAGACTGTTAAACATACCACCATCAAACAGAGTTAGCATGACAGTTTACAGTTCATACAGTCATAAAGTGTGAGTGTATTCTGAGTATGTACGTGCAGAATGAGGCAGCACAGTGTGTGTGATCATGTCATGTTCTTTGATCATATCTCAACTTTAATTAAACTGAGGCGATCAGCAGCTTTTTTTTAAATATCAACATTTACAGACGGACTCTGGTGTGACGTCCTCTGTGCGGCGGGCATATGTTAGCTATCAACACCGAGGCACCGAGCTGACAAGTCGGTTATGTGGACGAGTTAACCGGCTAGTTAACGACAGAAACTCTCCATCGTTCCGTTAAAGTTAACGGAAGTTATCTGATAACGTAAACTTTAAAGGAAACATTACATGATCCAATGCCACCGTTAGCATCAGCGGCTAGCTTGACAGTCCGCAGCATAACGGGCCCGGCTACTTCCTGAAACTAGATCACCTGACAGCCGTTAGCAGGCGGGCTAACGTTACAACAACAACAGCCACGTCATGTCGGGGGTAGTTAATGTCGTATGTCACGATTCAAACCGTGCTGATGTCGTACTGTTGGATGAGGTTTGTAGTTAGCGGAACAGACTGAGTGGTCAGAGTTTGGTCAGTTATTAGACGGAGCCCAGATGAAGCTAACTGACGGCAGACATCACACCCAGCAGCACGTGTGATCTCCGGCTGTTAGAGGGAGGGACGCCGCGGAGTCCACAGACTCTGGAACCAGTGTCTGAGAACCGAAACCGAAATCCTGAACATCCAGAACCTTCAAGTCCACCAGACACCCGTTACTTTACAGACACAAGATTGTCCTTCCAGCACACCGTAGATGTTTCCAGACTGCTTTTTTATGATTGTAATACACCTGTATGTGTTAGCATTTCATCACTGACGAAAAACAGCAAGCTTGGCATCGAGACAACATAAAACAAGATGAGATGAGACAACAGCAGACATAGCAGCCAGCTAATATTCCTGACTAGACCAACAGCAGTCAGCCCAGCTCGGCGTCTGTCTTTCAGCCTTTTATTTCACCAAGCTCTCACCAACCACTAAAAGTCAGTCCCAGATTTACTCTTGTCCGGCGGCTTCTTGCTCGCTCACTCTCTCCTTTTCTCTTCTTAGCTTCCTCCCTCAGTGTCTTCTTCACTCTCCTCTCCTCTGCCATTATGTCCATAGAAGCTGCTGAGCTTGGTTACATTGCTAACGCTCACCCAGCATCGGTTCTGGTACGACACCAGCTCTGTTCTGTGTCAGCATTCTTCCACACAGTCAGTCAACCTGGCTAACAAACTGGGCTAAGAGCATCAGCTAGCAGCTACAGTTGTCTGTTCTGTTTGACCACCAGGACCTCAGAGCAGAGTTTGACAAGCTGTTTCATGATGCATGACTCCTCTTCCTCCTCTTTCTACTCATCCTCCTCCTTCCTCTTCCTCCTGGAAATCTGTGCAGTACATTATAATGTATTTATGTATCCTCACTGTTTACATTCAGCCTACATAGGTATGTATGTACTGTCATATATATATATATATATATATATATATATATATATATATATATATAAAAGTAGGAAGAAGAGGAGGAAGAAGAAAAGGAGTAAGAAGAGGAGAATCAGAATCAGAATAACTTCATTGGCCAGAAGAATGCATCTGCAGATCACTGCTTTCAGTTACAGGTAAAGACATGACAGGTGTGTGTGTGTGTGTGTGTGTGTGTGTGTGTGTGTGTGTGTATATATATGTATATATATATATATACATATATATACACACACACACACACACACACACACACACACACACACACACCTGTCATGTCTTTACCTGTAACTGAAAGCAGTGATCTGCAGATGCATTCTTCTGGCCAATGAAGTTATTCTGATTCTGATTCTCCTCTTCTTACTCCTTTTCTTCTTCCTCCTCTTCTTCCTACTTTTCCTCCTCCTTTCTTCTCCTTCTGTCTCCTTCCTCCTCCCCAGTGACCATGGTGGGTGAGCGCCGCAATGGGAACCTGCTGGTCCAGCTAGGCCCGAGGCTGCAGGCGTATCCAGAGGAGCTGATCCGCCAGCGCCGCAACCACGACGGACAGACCGAGTACCTGATTCGCTGGTGCCTTGTCACCATTGATGACGGCTCTGGCTCTGGAGGTGGAGCCAGCGAGGCAGGAGGGGCGGGCGGTGGCAGTTCTGGGGTGGGCGGGTCCAGTGGATCGACGTCAGGTGAGAGCAAACCTGAGAACATCCTGATGTGGATGTCGACGGAGGACGTGTACGCCAATTGCCCCACCCTCCTGGGGAAGAGGAAAACGGACACGCAGCGCCCCCTGCAGCAGCAGGAGAAGCAGCTGAGCGGTGAGGCATCAGATGGAGGTCAGAGGAGCAGTGGTGAGTTCCCGACAGACGTCACCTTTGACGAGGTAGAGCTGTCTGACATGAAAGAGGACGTGAAGAACCTGGTGCGTCGAGCCAGGAAGCAGATGACCAAGAAGAGCGACTTCTCCATCAGCATTACGCACACCATCCATGTGCTGAGTGCCTACGCCAGCATTGGCTCGCTGGTTGGTGTCTTTAAGGAGACGGGCGCCCTCAACCTGCTGATGGAACTGCTTTGCAACAAAGAAACACAGACGAGACGCAGCGCCGGGAAGATGCTGCGAGCACTCGCCTCCCACGACGCAGGTAACTACTCCTGTTTGATTACACCTGAACATAGCAGGGGCGAGCAAGTTCCACCTGTTTCTCCTCTCTGTTCTCACGGTAACGTTAATGTTGATCATCAGTATTCAAACATGAACATTACTCTACGAGTGGTTTAAAAAAATAAATCTGACAACACACTCCCTTTAAGAAACCTTACATGTCCATAAAAACACATCACAATAGAAAAACAAGATACAGGGGTGTGTGTCTGTGTGTGACTGGGTGAGGAGCAGCTGAGGGTTTTTCCCATGAGTCATTGGGGCTGCGTGGAGGAAACAAACAGCCTGATAACATTGAACCAGATGAGAGCGCTCACTCTGTTTCATTTAAACTTTTAAACCAATAGGATATCAGCTGGGCTGAGACAGGCACTGTGATTGGCTGGGAGAGAGGTTTACTTTGAACTTTGAAGCACCTCATACATCATGACATGGGGAGTTTTGGGTTACTTAGCAACCCGGAGGCAGGACTGATTTGATCGTGAGCTGAAGAGTCGCAGAATCACGTGTCTGAAACCACAATAAGTTTCCTTCCTCATAAACCCAGGCAGATCCCACCAGATGCTGCTGAGGCCAGATTGTTGTTACTATGACAACTGTGTGATGTCATCAGTTGCATCATCACTTCATATTATTTTAATGATCAATAAATAATCAATGAAACGTTGATCAGCTGACACACTGATCACATCAAAGTTTTGAGCGCTCTGCTCATGTCTCCTGATGTCGTCTCCTGTCTCCTCACCTTGTCTCCTGTCTCCTCTGCAGGAAGTCGTGCGTACGTCCTCCTGTCTCTCAGTCAGCAGGACGGCATCGAGCAGCACATGGACTTCGATAATCGTTACACTCTGCTGGAGCTGTTTGCTGAAACCACGTCATCAGAGGAGCATGGCATCTCCTTTGAGGGAATTCACCTGCCTCAGGTAAACATACCTGTCAGCCTCTCTTCACCTGACTCTAACCCTTTTCCTACAATTTAAAATCACTTGATTGAGCTGATTGTGTTTCCAAATTTATTCTTCTTCATGTTAATATTGTTGTGGTTGTGAAGGTTGCTGTTGTTGTGATTGTGATGGTTGCTGTTGAGGTTGTGATGGTTGCTGTTGTGGTTGTGATGGTCGCTATTGTTGTGGTTGTGATGGCTGTTGTTGTGGTTGTGGTGGTTGTTGTTGTTGTGGTTGTTGTTGTGGTTGTGGTTGTGGTTGTGATGGCTGTTTTTGTGGTTGTTGTTGTGGTTGTGATGGTTGTGGTGGTTGTGATGGTGGTTGTTGTTGTGGTTGTGATGGAGGTTGTTATTGTTGTGGTTGTGGTGATTTATATTGTGTTTGTGGTTGCTGTGGTTGTTGTTGTGGTGGTTGTGATGGCTGTGGTTGTGATGGCTGTTGTTGGTGGTTGTGATGGTGGTTGTTGTTGTGGTTGTGGTGATGGAGGTTGTTATTGTTGTGGTGATTTATATTGTGGTTGTGGTTGCTGTGGTTGTTTTTGTTGTGGTTGTCATGGAGGTTGTTGTAGTGGCTGTTGTTGTGGTCGTTGTGGTTGTGGTTGTTGCAGTGTTTATTGTGATTGTTGTTGCAATGGTGGTTGTAATGGTGGTTGCAGTTGCTGTGGTGTAGTTGTGGTTGTTGTTGCTGTTACTGTCGTGTTGTTGTTGTGATGATTGTTGTTGCTGTCATTGTTGCAGCTGCTATGGTGTATGTTGTTATTGTCGTGATGATGGTTGTTGCCATCATTGTCATTCATACTGAGACATTGTGTCTTTGTTTTTCCTGTCTCTGCTCAGATTCCCGGGAAGCTGCTGTTCTCTCTGGTGAAGCGTTACCTGTGCGTCACATCTCTGATGGACAAACTCAACACAGCAGGGGCAGAGTCTATCTCTGATAGACAGGATGCCAGCCCCTCCCCCGCCTCCTCCAGTGCCGCCCATCAGACGGAGCACCTCAGGGTGCAGCGAGAGTTCGACTTCACCATGGCCATGGCCAACCTGATCTCAGAGCTGGTCCGAGTGATGGGCTGGGACCGGAATCGCCAGCCTCCCGATGGCTCCACCCACTGCCCAGGAGTAGGTGGGGCCTGTGGGGAGGAGCAGGGGGGGGAGGCATCCCGTCCCCTCCTCAGGTCCATCTTCCAGCCCCGTTTCTGCGCCTCCCCTGTTGTCCTCACGTCCACCTCAGCTGTTGCTGCTCCCGCCGCCACACCACCAAAGAAGAAGACAGGAAACGGATACAAGACGCGCTCTGACTTTGCCAGCCGCTCTGCCTACGTGGAGTACGTCCAGGACAACCTGAAGAGCGGCATGATGGTCCGCATGCTGGAGGACTATGAGGAGGTCAGCGCTGGAGATGAAGGAGAGTTTCGCTACAGCAATGACGGCTCGCCACCTGTTCAGGTGAGGAAATAATGATACATGACCAACGTTTATAGTCACTCAAACATCACAGCAGAAAACTCCTCCACCTGGTTGTAGGAATAAAGAGACTGACAGTGAAGAACCTAAATACCAATGTAGTCCTGGGAGTGCGGTCGAATAGTCTATTTTGTTTAGGACTTCTGGGTCCTAAACAAAATAGGAAGCATGGCCATGGTCATGTCACTGAGTGACATGACCATGGCCATGCTTCCTTTCTTATCTCTTTTAGCAGAGGATATACTGGACCATCCTTTATGAAAGGAAAGTGGTTAGGAAAGGACTTTGACTATTCGATCGATCCCAGATCTCAGTGTCACCGCTTTGTTTGTTTGTTTGTGCTGGCATGGACGTGACGTTTCAGGTCTCAGACATGGAATCTGATCCAGTTTGACTCATTAGTTTGAAGGTTGACCTTTAATCCTCATGCTCATGTGTTGTGTCCAGGTGTACTGGAACTCCCTGTCCAGGACTTATTGGGTCCACTGGCACATGGTGGAGATCCTAGGCAGTGGCAGCAGCAGTCAGGCTGAGAAGGAGACGCAGGAGAAGGCGTCCTCCCTGACTGAGACACTCAAACTCACTGCTGGTAAGATGTCTGTGCTGTCTGTCTGCCCTGTCTGTCTGCCTGTCAGTCAGACAGTCACAGTGTCTCTTTTTCTTGTGCTCCTCAGTGAGTCAGACATTCTTCTCGAAGCCTCCCGGTGGTCTGTACTCTCTGCCATACCTGTCTGAGGGTCTGCAGAGGGAGCCTCTGGCTCTGAGTCGGGCCGAGTGGTGGGAGGTTCTGTTTTTTATCAAGAAACTGGAGCCCAAACAGCAGCTGGAGGTCAATGCCATCCTGCTACAGAACCTCGACGACCAGGTGAGCGCCGCACATCCAAGGAGCATGCTGGGAAACTGGACAAACTGTAACCTCTCTGTCTATCCTTCAGGAGGCGGAGCTGGACGATGCATCTCTGATTGGTCTGTCTGTCCCCGGAGACGTGGCTAAGAAGCTCCTTCACTATCTGAAGCAGAAGCTGCCTTCGTCATGCCTTGGTGACCTGCTCTGCTCTCACACATTCTGCAAACACTACCTTAGGAGAGGAGGAGGAAGTCTGGAGGACGAAGAGCTGCTGGGTAAGGACACACACACATGGACAGACATACACAAACACACAGCAACCTCTGAGTCTGTCTTTGTCTTCCAGCTGAAAGCTCTCTGAGTTCGTCTGGTCTGGGAGGAGGTGGAGGAGGAGGAACAGGAGGTGGAGGAGCAGGACAGAGCTCTTCCTCTTCATCATCAGCCTCAGCCTCCTCTTCCTCAGCGATGGGCTCTGTCTCCAAGAAAGCAAAGAAGGAAGTTCCTGCTGATTCAGGCTGTGGCAGCCCCGACACCGAGAGCGAGTTGCCCTCAGAGGACGACAGCAAGTACCCCGAAGACCTGGAGGACAAGATGAAGGGTGAGGCAGGCAGGCAGGCAGGCAGGCAGGCAGGCAGGTTCCTCACGTGTCCCTCAGGTGTGTCAACTGGTTTTTGTGTCCTGTCCTCCATGCAGTGTTCAACAACCCTCGAGTCCAGGGAAAGAAGACGGTGTTGGAGAAGCTGGGGGAAGTGGTGGACATCCTGAAGAAAGGGGGGTCTGGTTCAGACCAGGCCCAGCAGCTGGCTGCTGTCCTCTTCATCACCAAGCTGCTGGAGGAGAAGGGAGTCCAGGAGAAGAACTCCATGAGGAGCGATTCAGCCCAGACCATCCGGTGAGAAATCACAGGCTTCATGAAGGAGGGCGGCTCCAGGAAATACACTGAACCACCAGGGCTTCAGTCAGGATGGGAGGCAGAATCATGACCTGGAGCGGGTAGTTCAGGGGCCTGGGAGAGCAGAGTGTTGGAAAATATACACAGCATTTTAATATGTCTTAAAGTGATTATCCTCCTGTCCTCTGGTCATCCTCTCCACCTGTCCTCTGGTCTTTCTGTCCTCTCATCATCCTGTCCTCCTGTTCTCTGGTCATCCTATCCTCCTGTCTTCCTGTTCTCTGGTCATCTTATCCTCCTGTCCTCTGGTCCTCCTGTCCTTCTGTCTTCCTCTTCTCTGGTCATCCTATCCTCCTGCCCTCCTGTTCTCTGGTTCTCCTGTCCTCCTGTTCTCTGTTCATCCTATCCTCCTGTTCTCTGGTTCTCCTGTGCTCCTGTTCTCTGGTCATCTTTTGCTCCTGTCCTCTGGTCCTCCTGTCCTTCTGTCCTCTGGTCCTTCTGTCCTCTGATCATCCTGCCCTCCTGTTCTCTGGTCATCTTATCCTCCTGTCCTCTGGTCATCCTATCCTCCTGCCCTCCTGTTCTCTGGTTCTCCTGTCCTCCTGTTCTCTGTTCATCCTATCCTCATGTCCTCCATGTCCTCTGGTCATCCTGTCCTCCTGTCGTCTAACAGGGACAAGGTTCTGAAGCTGCTGGTGGAGCTGCTTGGCTCGTCCTCTAAAGATGTGGTCCTGAGCACGCTCAGACTGACTCATCTGCTCATGCTCAAATACGAGTGGAGGGTTTCCTTCGCCACCGAGGGCGGAGTCAAAGCTGTCCTGTCCTGCATGCAGGAGTTCTCCGCCGTGACCCACGTCCAGCAGCTGGCGCTTGCGGTGAGAACCATTAACCTGACATCAAAGTTTATTCACCTGTGTGACACACCTGGTGTTACCATGGTAATCCAGTCACAGGTGGACTGCTCTCAGTATGTCAGTGCACACCTACATCACCTGTGATCTAATGTCAGGACAGGACATCAACTGAGTAGGCGGTCCTTCATTGTGGATTACTGTGAGCTGTCCACTTGTTTACACCAGGGCCCAGTATTTCAAATGTGATCTGACAGGATTATCCTGGTCGGATTGGATTAAATCTAGATCTGATCTGAAAACTGGGTATTTCAACACAGATCCAGATAATCTTGATCCTGAAGATCAGGATTCTGCTCTGGTAATCCAATCCTCCCTTGAATCCAGATAAAATGCTGGATTTGCATAATTCAAAAGTTATATCTGGATCAACTTGATACCAAAATTTCAACCTCAGAGGTAGATTTCACAAATTGACAAAGTCTCAGCTCCACCTCTTCTAGATATTGTTACTCAAGATGTTCATTACAGTTAATCTGAAGTGTTAGTTTAACAAATAATTAAAGTAGCCTCATTGTAAGAAATGTAAAGCATAGTAAAATATTTTTGAACACACTTTCTGAAGTGTGTTTATATCATGCTGCATATTGAAGCACTATACAAGCATTTAAGGTATATTTTCATCCTTCTGATTAAATGAAGACACATTTGACTTCAGTCAGAAGCTTAAAAATACATTTCTAAAATGTTTGGAAGTAGCTTGAATGTGATTTTAGAACATGCAGCAATGTATTTCAGTGTTTGTGTACAAACTGATTATTTTACTTCATCAAATCAGATGCTATTTTGCTACAAATGACCATAATTATGTTTTAGTGAGAGCCTTCTATATAAGGCAGAAATTAAATGTTTCTAATTGTGTTACTGGCCAAGCTAAATACCATGAAAGTAATGCAATTACAATATCAAGCAATTTCAAGCACTTTATTCAAAATCCAATAACTTAATCATAAATGTACAATTAAAGCGTTTCCAAGGATTTCCAGCGGTTTTCCTTAACAGCTGAGTGGTCCATGGCTGTGAGTGACTCTGAAAGCAGAAGGTGAAGGTGTATAAGTATATCTGTGTCACAAAAGCATAACATCATCAGCAGCATTACTGTAGCATCCTGACACTTCTGAATGAACTGTATAGTTAATACTCGTACCTGTAATGTTACGTTTCCAAAGTACTGCAGCAGTCCGGTCTGTACACACGGAGCCTATGATGTAACGCTAATAAACTGTGAACAGCTTGGTGTTAGTTTAAAGAGTTCAGGTGTGATGTACGGCAGGTAGTTCCCTTTTAAGTTAAACCACAGACAGCAAAATTCATCAGCGAAGCTAGCTACCTCGCTAGCCTGCTAGCTGCTTAACACACAAGTCAATGGAGCCGAGTTAGCTACCGTTAGCACGTCGCGGCTCAGTTAGAGATCGCTACGGCCTGGTTTGAATTAGGTGACAATTCAAGAAGTTGGCTTGCATGATATGTTGGTTGGCATTTGTATGGTCTTCAAACTGCTACACATTAGACAACGGTAAACTTACACTTTTGACATGAAGTCGTGCTCCCAGCTGCTCCTTTTGTGAGGTAGTCCGCCATGTTTCGATCCGAAAGCGGAGACACAAGATTTGGAAATCTGTATCCGGCCAGGTCGGGATCACGGTGATCCACCCTGCCACTGTTTTGAAAGACTTGGATAAAGTCAGCAGTATCACCTTGATCCATGACTGAGAAAAGGAGGATTTCATTATCCGGATTATCCTGATCCAGATTACAAGTTTTGAAATGCTGGGTCCACTTCATGTCCCAGTCTTGTGGTTCTTTGTGTTCCTGACAGACCCTGAAGGTGATCACTGGAGCCAGTAAACACGACCTCCGCAGTGTCGGCAGCAGCCTGCCTCTCTCAGAGTCTGGCACTCAGATGATGTTGGAGATCTTTGCCAGCATCGGCTCAGCCACACCCGAAGGCTCCAAAGGCCTGCTGGGAGCTATCCCCGCCGCCATCGACCTCATGCTCAAGACCAAAGGGTAAGTGACTACTGCAGATTTAGGTTAGGTTCAATTTTTACGACTGTCTGATGCTGATTATTGGTTGCATTGGCTGTGTGTGCAGCTGCATGCTTTCAGTGCGGAACGGCCTGCTCGTCATCATCATGCTCATTTCCAACCACAAGAGCCTGGCGGAGCAGCTGGTGGCATCTGACGTCACCACTGTCCTCAAAGACTGTCTGACCCTGTCTGGAGCGGAGACCATGCTTGCCATCATTGCCCTGAACCACATCTCCATGGTGCACAAGCTGGAGAGCAAAGGTACAGCTAAGCGCTCCTTCATGGGTATGTATGCATGTCTGTTGTGAAGCTGACCGCCGTGTGTTTCCTGTTTGTGGCCAGACTGTCGGGAGCAGCTTGACTTCAAGGACACAGAGCTGCAGATGTTGTTGGTGAGTCTGAAGGAGCTCACAGCCACCAAAGAGGTGATCCAGACTCTGGAGCAGCTGCTGTGTGACGATGCCTGCCAGCTGGAGGAGGAACGCAGCCAGGTATGCAGCCGCAGAGGTCATGTGACGTGACAGGAAGTGGAAAAGGAGGTCATATAATGACCATTAAAATATTGATTATCATTTGTTCAGGTAACTCACAGTCGTGACACTTATCAGGATCTAGTTCGTCTGATGGAGCAGCATCGAGCCGACCGGGCCGTCCAGCTCTCAATCCTCAGGTACTGACCAACCATGACCTTTGTCCCTGATGATGACGATGATGTGTTGTTGTGGAGCTCGTCTGATTGGCTCTTTGTTCCTGCAGGATCCTGAACAAGTTCCTGGACAACTACCAGGAGGACATGCTGCCATGGCACGAGAGCATCGAGCCCTGCCTGTCCTCCATGGCGGCCTTCATCAACGATCGAGAGGTCAGTACAGACAGCAGCAGGTAGATCAGACTCACCTGGTCATGTACATTAACCTCCTGTGATTGGTTGTGCAGGTGGTCCAGCTGTTTATCCGCTTCCTGTACCGGCTGGCCTCTCTGAACAAAGACTACGCAGTGGTGATGTGTCGTCTGGGGACCAAAGAGGCACTGGTGAAGGCTCTGGACAAACACAGCACCACGCTGCTGCTGGTCACCGAGCTCCGAGACCTGATCACCGACTGTGAGAAGTACGCCAGCCTCTACAAGAAGATGACCACCAGCGTCCTCGCCGGCTGTATCCAGGTACACATGAGACAGGGACTCCATGTTGAACCCTTGACTTCTGTTACTGCTACAGAAGAACCACTTTATCTTTCTGCTCCGGTGTCTGTCAGGTGGCAGCAGGAGTGTGTGTGTGTGTGTGTGTGTGTGTGTGTGTGTGAGCTGTTTGAATCCTCTAACTGTTAAGGAAAGGGGCTTCAATGCTTCCTTTATTATCCCCTTTAGCATAGGATACACGGAGCATCCTTTAGGAAAGGAAAGGAGGTTCCTTAAAATGGACGCAGTGTTCAGTCATTAAACCATCAGTGTGTTTAAACAGTGTGACGCAGCCTTCAGCAGAGAGAGGGTGTGAATATGAACATACGTGTTGACGTGATGTGAAACTTTGATCATGAAGTGTGTTCTGTTGTTGACTGTGGAGCTGCGTTCACACACAGAGTACAAACTGTTTGGAACTGTGCCATCCAGCGTCCTGCAGATCATCATGAAGTTCCCGTTGCTGATTAATCATATATCTTTGCCATAACTTGCTAATATGTTTCTATATGAGTGGACAGGAGGGTGAGCGACCATACCAGGTAACAAACACTTCACCTGACTTCTGTGACAGGTGGACAATATTCATTTATTATTTGAACTCTGACGTTGATGATGACGTCACATTTTTCACCAGGTTGTCCACGTTTATATTTCCTGCATGAAACAACACGGTCAGAGCGCGCGGAGTATCTAGGAAGTATCTCAGATGAGCGTTTTGTAGTCCATCTTCTGGACTTTGTAGTTTTACCACAGATCACGTCAATAACATTCACTGTCACTTCATGACGTCTTCATGACGCAGATGAGTCTAGTGTGAGAGCAGTCGACTTCTCCTAACTCCTTATCACCTCTCCTTCACACCTTTCCTTATGACCTTGTGACGGTTTCCATCAAGGTCAAGGAAAAGTGGTTAGGAAAGGACTTAGGAACTATTTTTTTACTTTTCGACCGTATTTTGTATGAATAAACTCACTGGAGCTTCTCTAATCTGAGGTCTTACCTGGTCTACTTCCTGTTTGCTGTCAGATGGTGTTGGGTCAGATTGAGGAGCATCGTCGCAGCCATCAACCGATCAACATCCCGTTCTTTGATGTGTTCCTCAGAAATCTCTGCCAAGGTCAGTTCACGTCGAGCCAAACAAGTTTATTTTCTTAAATGTACTCGTTAAATATTCCAGTTAACTGTAACTGATGACGATAATGAATCATAACTGGTCTCACTGGTTTAACTGATGCTGTGTTCAGGGTCCAGTGTGGAGCTGAAGGAGGATAAGTGCTGGGAGAAGGTGGAGGTTTCGTCCAATCATCATCGAGCAAACAAACTGACCGACAAGAACCCCAAAACCTACTGGGAGTCCAATGGCTGCACCGGGTCACACTTCATCAACATCTACATGCACAAAGGGGTCGTCATCAGGTACTGAACTGAATCAGTTACTGGTTCTGACGGGACTACTGAATATGTTTAACACGTGTGTGTCTGTGTGTGTAGACAACTGGCCATCCTAGTGGCCAGCGAGGACTCGAGCTACATGCCCGCCCGAATCCTGGTTCTAGGAGGAGATGAGCCCACCAACATCAACACCGAACTCAACACAGTGAGTCTCCTCCTCCAGCTTTGTTCACCTCACAGGTGGAGGCCTGGCCCCGGGCCTGTGGTCTCTCAGGTGCTTGTACAGGTGTTCCTGTTCAGCCAGTTTTCTTACTTACTTTAGTGTGTGTGTGTGTGTGTGTGTGTGTGTGTGTGTGTGTGTGTGTGTGTGTGTGTGTGCACGCAGGTGAACGTAACTCCATCAGCCAGTCGGGTGGTTCTCCTGGAGAACATGACAAGGTTCTGGTCCATCATCCAGATCAGGGTCAAGAGATGTCAGCAGGTCAGACTCTGACCCCCGCCACTCCACACACCAACCCTGCCCCCACCTCTCCACACACTAAACCTGCCTGTCCACACACCAAACCCACCCCTTCACACACCAACCCTGCCACAGCCCCTCCATACAAAACCCATCCCTCCACACACCAACCCCACACCCACCCCTCCACACACTAATCCCACTCCTCTCCCCTCTGACAGGGTGGCATCGACACTCGGGTCCATGGTTTTGAGGTTCTGGGTCCGAAGCCGACATTTTGGCCCGTCTTTAAGGAGCAGCTGTGCTGTCGCACCTACCTGTTCTACAGCACCAAGGCGCACACCTGGTGTCAGGAGGTGATGGAGGACAAGACGCAGCTGCTGCAGCTCTTTAACAAGTAAATACTGCACAAATACTACAGTTATACTGTAAATACTATGTAAATTATGTAAATATCATTATATAACGGTCCCGGGAGTACTGCAGTGATCCTGGGAGTACTGCAGTACTGACCCTGTGTTGTGTTCAGGTTGAACAGTGCTCTCAGACATGAGCAGATGTTCGCAGATCGGTTCCTGCCGGACGCCGAAGCGGCTGAAGCCTTGGGTCGAACCTGCTGGGAGGCTCTGATCACACCAATCGTCCACAGCATCACACTGTCAGGTACACACACACACACACACACACACAGATCACACACACGGATCACAAACACACTCACGCTCTGTGTTTACCCAGAATCCTCGGCGTCCAGCCCTCTGTCCTGGCTGCTCAGTGAGTACCTGGATAATGCAGAGTCAGCCCGCCGCTGTAAGAGCCGGGCGGCCATCTTTAATTCCAGAGTGAGGCGACTGACACACCTCCTGGTCCATGTAGACACGAGCCAGTCGGACGGCGAGGAGCTCAAACCTCCGGTCAAATCAAGTGAGTGTCACCATGCAGGTTCACCTAAATCTGTCGCATGACTAAGGACACACAACAACGTGCTACACGTTAATGTTTTTATCATGTGTATTCATTTACACATTTTTATAACCTGCCGTTTGCTGGCTCCAGAACCTTGTTTGAACATCTGAAAAAAAGACACACTGATCTGAGATCTGCGTTTGTTTGAAGACGAAGCCTTGAGAGATGATGTTGACCGATCAGTGTACAGGCTTCACAGGGAACATCAGACTGATGTCAACAAATCCAAACTGAGGATATGAAGCTGCTAATGTTCAGACCGACCGATATCAGCTGATGGACATGCAGCATAGGGAACCAAAATGGGTGTCAGGCACCAAAGTTGATGGTTTTTTGTCGACAGCGAGTCAGTTTAACTGCTGGATTACTGATGTTTATTCACCCCAAACTGCAGCTTGCTGCAGACAAACATTTCTCCTCCCGCTGGATCACAGCAGAATCTGGTTGGAGTGTCGTTTCTGCATCGTTAAGCGGCATTTCGGCATTGTCCCTTCTTGTCCCTTTGGTATGGATTATTGTGATACTGGTCCTTGTTTTGGTAGTCTAAATGATGGTATTGTGATGACACTAATCTGAACAGTGTGGTTTGTAGCTTTAGTTGGATCTGGCCCTGACAGTCTGTAGCTAGCTTAAATGTTTTGTACATGTTTCTCTGAGGTTAGGGTTATGTGACACAGCACTGTGTTCATTATTAATTGTATTGATGGTAGCCATGGTAGTATTCATGATAGTATTAATGGTAAAGCTGTGTATCAGTGTTGCATTCTGGGTGTTTAAAGAGTGTTTTTTGTTTTCAGAAGGTCTCAACCGAAGCAAAGAGCTGAAGAGTAAGTAACAGCTGCGTTCAGAGGCCATTTTGTTTGTTTACACTCTGCTCTTACATTTCATGCATCCAAATGAGGACAGGAAGTTGTCACGGCGCCCCCAAAACTGTTTTTTATACCATATTTATTTCTGCTGTGAAGTTGGACATTTTAACATGGGGACTGACTCACCTCTGGATCCAGTCCCCAGTGGATGTTTGAGTAACTTGTTCAGTGTTAAAACATGAAACACTGTTAAAACAACAGAGACCTTCAGACTCTGTAGATGAGTTAGACTTTAGGCCAGCAGGGGGTGCCGGTTGACGTTTCTCCTCCTCGTCTGAACTGTCTGAAACAGTCAGGAAACGTACTCCATCTTTTTCTTTCAGTTTGGACTGCTCTTATTGTTACCACTGATTTCCTGTTCCCATTGTGGTCGTGACACTGATGTGTTTTCTTTTCAGATGGAAAAGAAGGACAGAACAGAGGCACTGCTTATCTTTATGTTTCTGGCTGCAGTTTTCATCAGTTTCATTTTTACAATCACTGACTAACATGAGCTTCAGTCAGAAAACCAACCACTTTGTTTTAAATGTGTCTTTCAGATGGTAAAGAGGGTAAAAACAAAGACTCTGCTGTGGCTTCTTCTTCTTCCTCGTCCTCCTCGGCCAAACTTAAAGTGAAGAGCAGTAGCAGCATTGCAGGGATCGCCCTCTGTTGGCAGGGTGTGGTACAGCGCCAGGTAAGATGCCATCACCTGAACCTCTCTGTATTGATGCTGACGACCAACACCAATTTGGTTCAGAGGCTGTGGCATCTCAGTTTACTGGTTTCACATAAACTAGAAGACCCGAGGCATCCATTGCTACCAAATATGTCATGTTAGCTTGTCATGAAGGTGGTTAAAGAAGGCTCCAAAGTTAGGCTACATTTGTCAATATGTCCTCAGAAGATGAACCCTGATGGTGTTGGTGAATCTTAAACATGACCCCCCCCTCAGGTGAAGAAGTTTCTGGAGTCAAGCTGCAGTCTTCCTGACTTTGTTGAACGGTACCGGGGTCTGTACCTGCAGCTGAAGAATGCCATGGAGGAGCTGTTCGGACAGCAGACCGCCTTTGTCCTCGCCCTCCGACACGGCTTCTCCGCCGCCCTGCTGCAGCTCTCCATCCTCAGAGCCATGCATGTAAGCCCTGACAGAGTTAGGTAACTCACCTCAGGTGTAAACCAGGCTTAGATCTGGTCTAAACCAGATTTATGTTTGGTTTAAGAGCCACACATATAATTCTACTGTACACCACAAAGCTCAACTCTGCTTTCAGACTTAAACATGGCTTAGTTCAACTCTTTGTCTTCAGATACATGCTGATGAATCAGACTTAACACAGGCTTAATCCTACATTAAGGATGATTCAAACAGAAAAAGCAGATTAATCTAAAATCGAATTGTTCATTTTGACTCTGGTTTTGCTCGGGTTGCATTGACTTGTATGTGATGCCGTGTCATGCAGGTGAGCGAGCGTTTTGCTCAGTACATCGACCAGATGATTCAGGCCAGTGGAGCGGCGTGTGGCAGCGTGGAGACTCTGGAGCGGCTACAGCAATTTCTTGAGCCGATGCTCTTCCTGTCGGGCCTTGAGCTCGCCAACACCTTTGAGCACTTCTACAGGTCTGAACACCACGACACCAGTAAACGGTCCAAACATGAGGTTCTGAAATCTCACAATGTGTGACTCTCTATCCAGGTACTACCTGGGTGACCGGCTGCTGGCTCAGGGGAATGTCTGGTTGGAGACAGCTGTCATCGATCAGATCGGCAGCTGCTTCCCGAGTCGCTTCCCTCAGCAGATGTTGAAGAACCTGAGCGAGTCGGCCGAGCTGCAGCAGGAGTTTCACCTATACCGCCTGCAGCAGCTGGACCGTTGCCTTCAAGAACACGACCAGGTCAGCAAAAAACCCACCAAACCTCCTTGAGGCTTGATTGGACGTCACAGCTTTTCTGTGTCCGCAGCCTTTGACGAGTGACGAGTAGCATGTGAAATGACACTTAAATCTGATCTTAAAGGGATTCAATCAGACAGAAATTGATGAGTTTGATATATAGATATATCCTTCTTGTGTTGCTGTAGATGATGGAGGAGGAGTGGGCGGAGTCAGAGGAGGAGGCAGAGGTCCAGGTCCTGGTTCTGTCTCCACGCTGCTGGGCTGTGTCTTCGCTCTGCTTCCTGGAAGAACCGACAAAACATTTTCCAGCTGAACTCTGCTCCTACCTGAACCAGTTCACCCAGTTCTACACCCACAGTGAGTCACAGTTCACCTAGTTCTACACCCACAGTCAGTTCCAGTTCACCCAGTTCACTCAGTTCTACGCCCACAGTCAGTCCCAGTTCACTCAGTTCTACGCCCACAGTCAGTCCCAGTTCAGGTGACCAGGGTTAATTCAGTTTAAACAAAGTTCAGAATCTTTATGAACAAACTGTTACACGTAACGTGTGTGTGTGTGTCTGTTTAACGTGTAATGTGTGTGGGTGTGTATGTGTGTGTCCTTTAGGTCAGTTCATGTACGGTCTGAGTCACTCGAAGCCTCGCCGTCTGCAGTGGACATGGCTCGGTCACGCTGAGCTGCAGTTTGGCTGCTGGACACTTCGTGTGTCAACGCTGCAGATGTTCATCCTGCTGCATTTCAACATGCATGAGGTAACGCACGCAGACACGCATGCATAAACATACTCTCCGATTTTCTCCTGTGGTGCGTTCACTGACAGTTTGCTCTCTGCGCGTCTCTGCAGGAGGTACACGTTGATGCTCTGCTGCAGGTGACCGGGCTGTCTTCCGCTGTCCTGGTTCATGCTCTGCTGCCGCTCATTGCTGACGGAGGACCGTTGATCTGCAGCCAGCCCAACGAGCCGAGTCAGGGTCAGATACCAACACGCTTTTGTCCTTCATCATCTTCCTCCTCTCACCTGTTCTAAATTTTCCCCTCTGTTCTGCTCTCAGGTGTATTGCAGCTGAACCAGATGGTGGTGGCTCGCAGTCTGGAGGGCGCCCCAGCATCAGTCCAGCTGCTGCCCAGACAGACATACCTGAACGTGGACGAGGATGCCGCAGGTACACTGGAGAGGAAGAGGAACTACATCTACTGTCTGATCGTCCACATCATGAAGCAGGAGAAGGAGATGCACATCGACAACCTGGTGTTCAAGGTACACACAGGCCACACCCAGTCATACCCATATGTCTGTTCACGCCTGACAGACCCATCCATACTATACAGAGCTATATCATGGAAACTGTAGTTAGAGATTGAAACTATGTTTCACCATCATTTTGTCTCTGACATCACTGAGACTTTGTCGGTTCCCTCCAGGTTCTGGACTCGTGTCAGAAACAGGAAGCGTCTCGCTCTCCGGGCACAGGACGCTTCAGCTGCAGCACCAGCGATGTCCTGTCTTGCATCATGCACGTCATCAGCAAAGGCTGTGTCCGACGCAATGAGGAGAACCCGCACATTGTTGAGTTCCTGCCAGAGGACCCATCCACACCACAGAAAGGCCAAGCCCAGTTCTCCTTCAGCCGGACCGAGATTAGGAAGGACGCCGCAGACAGCGTGGCTGACATCAGGTGTGAGCGAGACCTCTGACCTTACACACAGGGTTAACTCTGTGTTTAATTTAATTCAGTACATCATCATCTGTTTTAAAGAAGTGTTTTTGATTCTGTTTTAAAGTTTACATGTAACACTTTGTTCTTCTGTTCTCTGAGATCAAACTGATGTGAAGTCAGTTTCTGTTCACATTCAAACAAACTTTCAGGTCATGAATCAGCTTCAAAACACCCAAAATGTCAAAATGTTTAATTTTCTATAACAAGAAAATAAAGACGAGATTTAAACTTTGAATGCTGCTTGTTGCCTCATTTTGAATTCATTAAATTTACAATTATTTAAGCCACCGAAACATCAAACTGTCAGCACCTGCTCTTCAAAATATGATTTAATAATGACTATTTATAAAAAAGTATCATTTCAATAAACACAAACTCACCCAACAATGATCCAGATCAGACTTTTTTTCTATTTCATATTTAAACCCTTCTCACTGGACAGTGAAGACAAGAAACTGGTCAGAGAAAGTACTACGACAGGCAGCAAAGACTGACAACCATGTGGTCACATGGGAGAGACAAAAAACTCCTCAGAGAGACATGGACTGATGGCTTGTTCTGATTCATCTCGCGAAGCTGATCTGTGTGAACTTCTTTGTTGTAGTCTGATCTCAATGCCGCGGCAGTTAGAGGACGGCGTTTTGGACGCAGTTCTGTTCTCGATGGGTCGGACGATGACGCAGGAGGAGGTTCGTCAGCTGATGCAGAGGACAGTCCAACAGGTCAGTAAAGTCAGCAAAGTTTTGTTTAAATGTATCCTGATCAGTCTGACCTCAATATAATGTCCAGCAGTGAATAGTAACAGGATAAGACCACCATAGACACAGACGTTGTGTCTCGACATTAGCTGATGGTTGGTGTGTCATGTATCTTATCAGTCTCAGGTGTGTTCAGGTGTCAGACAGGTGATCTTGTCCCTCTCTGTCCCCTCAGGTCTCAGGGACTTTGAGTTTGGACCTGGACCGGGCTGAGCACCTTCTGGTTCACTGTAAATGGAATGTGGACCTGCTCCTGCAGCGATACACTGACGACCCTGAAGCCCTCATCATGGCCGCTGGGCTCAAGTTCCGAAACCCTCAGCCGCCACCAAGCCCGGCCGTCACCTGCCCCGTCTGCCTGAGTCCCAGAACCGCCGCCGCAGAGCCGGTCCCCTCACTGAGCTGCATGCACTACTGCTGCCAGGTCAGACTTTAAAGAGACAGACTGTCTCTTTCAGCTGATGTCCTGGTTGTGACCCTGTTTGTGTCTTTGTACTGCAGTCATGCTGGCAGGAGTACCTGACGGCGAGGATTGAACAGAATCTAGTGATGAACTGTGACTGTCCAATCACAGACTGCCAGGCTCAGCCCACCTCAATGTTCTTCCTCAACATCCTCACCGACAAAGACACCATTGCCAAGGTAAAGCCGCATCATCTGTTAACATGATGACCTGACCGCACAGATCGTAAACAAGGTCATAACGTTTATTGACTCCTCCTCTCTCCTTTCCTCTCCTCCTCCTCACTTCCTCAGTATGAGAATGCCTTACTGAGAGGTTACGTCGAGTGTTGTTCCAACCTGACATGGTGCACCAACCCACAGGGCTGTGATCAGATCCTCTGTAAGGAGAACATGGGCAGCATGGGGACTTGCTCCAAGTGCTGCTGGTCGTCCTGCTTCAGCTGCAACTTCCCAGAGGTCAGGGGTCACCACAGACTGTAACACACACACACATACTGTAACACACCCACTGTTCTTTGAGGTCAGAGGTCATCATCACACACACGTTTAACCCTTTATCGGGTTAGGAACCATATATGGTCACTTCCACAGGCTTTTAAAATGATGCCCCACGTGTCAATGAATGAGCAGAATCACGCGACTTTCTCCAGCCAATCAGCGAATGTCAGGCTATGCTATGGCCTCTAATGGATCCCACTCTAACCCTAACCCTGACACTTTCTGCACTGTATCACATGAGTTAGAGGTCGAACGATACAGGTTTTTTAATTGGCCGATGCCAATACCGATTACTTTGACGTCAGTCTTAACCGATCCAAACCGAGGATTTAATTTCTTTTCAGCCATTTCTTTAAATTTCTTTTTCCGTCATGAGGGGATATTCTTGAATTTTCCCAGTCAGAAAGAGTTTTTCTGATTATGACAACGTCACTTGAACGCAGCATTCACTGCAGGCCATTCAGGTCTCACAGTAGGAGAGGGGCACTGCCGTGCTGACAAAATTATAAATGTTGTCGGGGCTATTCATCATGATATCGGACTTATCAGAATGACATAATAATTTCCTGTTATCGGCTCGATAATTATTGTGCACCCCTATTGACACCGCACTGATGACTGCTCCAGCCAACTCTCAGTCAGAGTGAAACAGACACACACCGCTGCTCCCTCCTGCTCAGAGTGAGACAGAGACAGACTTTCAAAGTGCAGATAATACAGCTAAATTAGACAGTTAAAATACATTAAAGGTTGAAAACTTAGCCTAGTCTTCCAACAGTCTTCCAACATTACCAGCTGCTCTCTGCCAGGGACAGAGGGGCATTGCCTTCATGTGATCTCCAGCATCTTAACGCATGGCTGCTGAATGTGCTAATTGATCGGCGAACGCACGCACAAATCGGCCGATACAAGTAAAAAACGCACATATCGGCCCGATATATCGGCCGGCCGATGTATCGGTCGACCACTAACATGAGCGTGTGATATGTTGAAATAAGTGTCATTAGTTCCGTAGGATTTATGTCTGATTGTTAATTTGAAAATAAATGTTCCACGTATTTTTTTTAAATTTTTACAGTGAACATATATTATGGTAACTTCTTTGACTTTGATTTGGAGCCTAAAACTGAAACTTTTAAAAAATGTCTATCCACCAATAACAGTCCAGGGTTAAAAGTACTTCAGTGAGTGTCCTATAAATGTTTACTGTTGTAAACCAGAGAACCGGTGCTCACAGTGTGTTTCATGGTTGTCTCCCCATCCTCCCCCGTCCATCCTCCCCTGTGTCCCCCCTCTAGGCCCACTACCCGGCCAGCTGCAGCCACATGTCTCAGTGGATGGATGATGGAGGATACTATGAAGGGATGAGCATGGAGGCTCAGAGCAAACATCTGGCCAAGCTGATCTCCAAACGCTGCCCTAGCTGCCAGGCCCAGATCGAGAAGAACGAGGGCTGTCTGCAGTACGTTATGATGTCATAACACACAATGACAGTGATGATGTCATAACACATGATGACAATGGTGATGCTTTGTGTCCTCAGTATGACCTGTGCCAAGTGTAACCATGGTTTCTGCTGGCGTTGTCTCAAACCATGGAAACCGACACACAAAGATTATTACAACTGCTCCGCCATGGTTGGTCCAAACACATCACATGATGACAGTCTGTACATGAATCATCCAATCAGAGACTAGAAACATGAATCTGATCAAAAATCGTTAAACTTATTAATAAATATGTATAATAATTATAATAATTAATTTAAATTTTATTAATTCAGAGTTTAATCGTCTCCACATACATGTTCAACAAATCAAATAAAGGCTTTTAAAGATGAGACAACAATTTGTGCCATCATGTTTCTGATTTCATTTATATCATTTGTTATTTTGATTATTTATGATTTTTATTTTTTTGATGTTTTAGGTGAGTAAGGCAGCGCGGCAGGAAAAGAAGTTCCAGGATTATAATGAGAGATGCACCTTCCACCACCAGGCCAAGGTTTGATCATTATTACTATTATCATGTCTAGTGAAGCAGCAGGAAGACTTTTATTGTGAAAGAGGAGTAAGACTTTTATTGTGAAGGAGAAGGATATCCGATAGTGATTTGTCTCCCTGGGTTTGGTCTGGCAGGACTTTGCTGTGAACCTGGAGAGCAAGGTGTCATCCATTAACGAGGCTCTGCAGATGAAGTCTCTGACCTTCGTCATTGACGCCTGTAAAGTTCTTGCTCAGGCTCGAAAGGTAACACAGTCTTTATCCTCCTCCTCTTCATCAGCTGACTGTCACAATGTGTTTACTTTACCTGCTCTCTGTCTGCAGGTGCTGGCCTACTCCTGCGTCTACAGCTACTACAACCAGGAGACTGAGAAGATGGACGTGATGGAGCAGCAGACAGAGGCTTTGGACCTGCACACCAACGCCCTGCAGATCCTGCTCGGTGAGACACCTTCTCATTGTTCTGGACCGGGTCTGCAGCTGAATCTGGTCTGACCCTGTTCTCTGCTGGTTCTGTTCTCAGAAGAGACTCTGTTGCAGTGCACCGACCTGGCCTCGTGTGTCCGGCTGCTGAAACCAGAACACCTCAACACCGGACTGGAACTGATCCGACGCATCCAGGAGCGCCTGCTGGCCATCCTGCAGCACTCCACCCAGGTAGAAGCAGTCTAAAACCAGGACAAAATCAGTATGAAACCAATCTTTTGTCTTAGTCTTAGGTATGTCTTAAACTGCTCAGAACCAGTCTCCAGTTTTTTTTTTTAATTGGATGACTTCCTGTATTTTATTGTGACATTTTTCTGTCTCTGTTCCAGGACTTCAGGGTTGGTTATCAGTCCAAGAGCAGCCAGGAACCAGAATCCACTCAGTCCTCAAACCTGTCCAACCACACCGACACCAACAAAGTGTAAGTGTCGTACTTTTCTTAAATACTTCTGCTCACATTTGAGGTACTTTTACTAAAATATGATTTGTTCTCAACAGTTTACACAAGAACAACTGACATTTCTTAAGCCCTGCCCCATTATATGTGCTCCAATCACAGTTGAGCAAGCCCAGTCTCTTCTTCTGTACTTGAATATGCTACATGTTAACTAATGCTAATGTTTTTCTTTTGTTCAGGTCGAAGTTGGAACGAGCGTCAGACTCTGGAGACTCAGACAACAACAACAACACGGGCGAAGAGGGTGGCGAGGAGGCGGAGGACGAGGACGACGAGTATGATGAAGAGTATGTTCCTGAGTGGCACGAGGACTACGACGAGGACGACATCGACGAGGACGACTTCTTCTCTGACGACGACGAGTCTGAGAACCTGGAGAGGGACTTTAGCCCCTTTGACTGAACCGGACGGAAACAAATCTCCCAGAGTCGAGGGATGACAGAGAGAGGAGTCAGGCCCCGCCAAGGCTAAGCCCCTTCCTCATGACCATCCGATGCCACCTGAGAACATCAGGACGGATGGGAGACGATCAGATGGACGTCCTTCTTCACCTGAACCTCCCCCCAAACCCCCAACCACAGCTGCACTCGCTTCTCCACTTCCTGTATTTACCTTCCGTGTTTTCAAGACAGCATACGGAAGCAGACGAGGGTCAAGAGGAGCAAGAGTTTGAGATTTTAACTCTGAGAAAAAACTTCAAAAAGTTTAGTTTGAGATGAAAGTTATCTGATACCAAACCAGTTTGATGTCAGTCTTAGAATACTGATTGAAACGACACCAGTCTAAACCAGTTTAAACCTAAACTGAAACCAGTGTAAAATTGAGTTAAGACCAGTACAAACCCAGTCTAAAAGTTGTGAAACTAGTTTGAAATTTGGTTTCTTCTTGACTTTTTTTTTCTTGACTTAAGTTTTCGATTTTCTGACCGCTGAAGTTTTTTCTTGTCTTCGTCGTGGCCTGATGTCTCTTCTGTACCAACCCGCCTCAGCTCTGCCCTGGTTCTGGATGTCGGTGGTTTTGGTGTCTCTTCTGTCCGACAGCGATGGACCTTTTCCAGATGAAGTCTGTTAGTTTGTGATCTTTGACAGAACAAATTTTTTGTTTGTTTCCTGCTGCTGCTTTAAAAGAAATCAAAAAACAAAACAAAACAAAAAAAAACAGAAAAAAGGGATTAGTAATCTGCAGACTGTTAGTCCATGTCATGTTTTTAGAGAAATCCCTTCGTCTGTCACCTTCTGCCTTGATTTGTTTGGATGATGGAGGCTGCCTTCATTTGAGATTAAAGTAGACGTGATTGCATCACTTCCTCTGTAACGTTTTCACACCTTAATTTACACAATTTTATTCAGCATTTATTAACATTAGCTGGATGTTTCTATGCATCTGAAGAATGGTTCTGACGGGTTTGACCCAAGTAGATGTCTGTAGGAGCTGTAATTCTGACATCAGTCTCTGAAGTATCACTGCAATAACTGATTGACCGATTATTATTTGCTGAGCAAAGACTGCCTCCTGCTCTATTTTTTCTTTCAAAGGACGGTGTTGGGACATGATTTTTGGTTTGTTATTGAGAAGCCGGCTCTCTGCAGGAGTCGATGGACATCTGATGTCCTGCCTCCCTGTTTTGCTGTAATTTTGAGAGTTCCTATATTCATATTGTTGATGCTCTTTCTGGCTTCTTTGCTGTTGAGCGACTTCAGCCAGCAAACTAAATAAAAGCTTTTTCTGCTCCAGGGTGACTCTGCTTCATGCTCAAATAAAACTTTATTTTAGCCGCTAAATGTTATGCAGTCATCTTTTAAATCTTCACCAAATGGTCCAACTTGAAGGGGTTAACATAAAGGGCTGATTGGGCAGTCGTGGAGGCTGTTTCACATGTGAAACAACATGCCAAAGTACAGTTTGTAGTTGGCAACAATGACAGTTTTCGTCCTCAGTGTCGCAAACATGAAGCTGCTCAGTTTACCCTATCTGCAGAAGACTCTACATCCACACTTAGTCACTCACACAAGCTATGTCTCAGTTGAGATTCCTCCATCAGTGGTACATACAGTGGCTGTATTAATACAGCCATTGTGAACTTACCGGAAATGGCGACCTTCTTCACTGAACTGCGCAGAAGATTACCACCAATATTTGACTGTCAAAGTATAAATATAAAACATATACAACTTACATTTGTATACTGAAGTATGAACCGTAACCTTGTAAGCCTTGTGTTGAAGAATCACAGCACACAGAGCTGCCGTTCACTGACTTTTATTAAAACCTCTTAAATTAACAGTTTGTGTTCACACACACTGACCACAGATCAGTGTCACATGTCAGGGAAAAAACCTGGAACTTTTTTTTTTTTTTTTTAAATACGAATCAGATCCTCGATCTGCAGTTAACCTTCAAAGTGACAGAGCTGGTTTTGGTCTGTGCTGAGACTTTTTCTGAACAGAAAACAAAGGAAACAACAGACGGTGTTGAGAACCCGACCTTCAGGAGGACAAAGAAAAGAACGAGGACACATCTGATCTTAGAACAGCTAACAAAAGTTTGATCTTCTGTCTTCACAGAGCCAGATGAGAAGATGGAGCTCAAAAAGTGATCAGGGAACCAGACTAACAAAGATTGTCTGTATTAACATGACCTAAAGTCTGTGGACAGCAGAGCTTTGCTGTCATGGTTCAACATTTCAATGGTGAACCTTGATGATTTTGTATGTCTGCGGGTTACAAAGAAAGATGATGATTGAGTCATTTCAGAGAGAGAAAAACAACATTCAGAGATTAATCAGAGGAGCGTCGACAAAATAAACCACATCCTTCCTGTTGTGTTCATTGTCTTGCAACCTTTAAAATGACCGCTGAGCCCACAGAGACCCCGTTTGGAGCCACTTTAGTGATGAAACCCTGAAAAACAGACCCAGATCTTTTAGTACAAAGTATAAGAGCTCTCTGTGCTGCAGAGCTCCACTGTTCATCAAAAATCCTACGCGCAGACAGAAACCAACAGTGAATCTGACAAACACGGATCGAGTTTGTGGATGAGAAAAGTGTCATCTGGTCAACAGTGAAGGTCCACAACAACAGTCCACCTTCAGATTCACTGTCGTTTTGTCCATTTCGGGTTCTTTGTGGATCAGTAAAAGATTGCGTGCCATGCAGGGCGAGACATAGACCATTTCTGTACTGGATCCACAAGAATGAACCTGAAACCTCAGACTAAGACAGAACAAGCTTCACTTAACATCAAACCGGACCTTTGAACAGATGGTCAGTGTTTTAAAAGTCTCAAGTCTTCCACCTGTCATCAAGTCCAGTCCATGACTGATGAAAGACTAGCTTCTGAAAATACTGGCTCTGTGAGCGGTTCTGATGAAACCTGTGAGCTGCTACTCAAAGTCCAGACAGGACATGTCGGAGGCGAGGCCCAGGTTTTCAGAAGTGATCTCCATCAACCGAGGGTCCCCCTCACTGAGTGCCCCATCCTCTGGCTGCGAACCAGAGCCAGGATCTGACATGTTCACCCCCTTTGGTTCTGAAGCTGCCGAGTCAGAATCTCCTGAAGCCGGCTCAGGTTCTGGCTCGGACTGGCTTTGCTGCTGCTGCCGGGTCTGATATCTGGTTTGGGATCTGGTTTGTCGGACAGGCCTGGGGGCAGGAGGGATTCTCTTTGTCGGAGTTGGCTTGCCTCTAGTTTTGGGGCCCGGTTTGGGTTCAGGTTCTGTGACAGAATGTGTTTCTGGATGGGCTGAGGGTTCAGTTTCAGACTGGAGCTTTGTTTGGATTTGAGGAGTCAGTTTGGGCTGGGACTGAATTTGATGATTTGGTTCCAGCTTGGCAGTCTCAGATTGTGGAGTGAATTGAAACTCTGATTTAGAAGTCATAGACTGGTTTTGGGCTACACTCTGAGCCTCAGACTGGGATGGTGGATAGGATAGGGGCTCGGCCTCCTCCGTTGGTTCAGTTTCAGACTGTGGTTCTGTTTGGATTTGAGGAGTCAGTTTGGGCTGGGACTGAGTTTGACATGTTGGTTCCAGCTCAACAGGCTTGGATTTTGTGATGAGTTGGGACTCAGATTTCAGAGTGGAGGGCTGGTTTTGGGGTACACTCTGAAGCTCAGACTGGGATGGGTGATTTAGTTTTGGTTGTGTTGTTTGTGAAGTTGTTTTGGATGGAGTCAGTGACAGCTCAGGTGTTGGAGCTGCGGTAGACTGCAAAGACCAAACAGAGGCGATCTGAATGTCTGGTTCTGGGTTGGTTTGTGGACTCTGGGATTTATTTGACTGCAGTTGTGGAGATGTACAAACCATAGCTGGAGGTTGAGACTGTGTAAAAGGCTGTTGCTGAGCGTGCGGTTTTTGAGCTTGCGGGGTAGGAAGTTGACTTTTATTGGTGGCACTTCCATCAGCTTTGCCGTCTGTTGTTGGTTTGGTGATGGCGGAGGCGCCTGATTGGCCAACGCTGCTGTAGAAGATGTGAAATAATTGCTGGGCTTTGGCTGCAGCCAGGTTACTCTTAACTTTCTCAGATTTCTGAGATCCGTCACCCATAGTCGTGAAAGGTGGAGGCTTGACGAACACCGTACGGGTTTGCTCACTTTCCGGGACGCCAGGAGCTGCCACGTCAGACACTATCTTTATCATTGCCGGTTTAGCCGCAGATGGAGCAGGTTTACAAACTGGGGGTGCTGGTTTCACCTCAAAGGGAGCAGGTTTACAAACTGGGGGTGCTGGTTTCACCTCAAACGGAGCCGGTTTACAAACTGGTGGTGCTGGTTTCACCTCAAATGGTGCAGGTCTCAAGGTTGGCAGCAGAGGTTTAGCCTCAGGTGGCTTCGCCTCGATTGGTGCAAGTTGAGACACTTTTGGCACAGGTTTGACCTCCAGTGGTGCAGATTGAGACACTGGTGGTGGAGCTTTAGCCTCAGAGGGCTCTACTCTAGCAACGATAAGTCCAGACATAGTTTCTACTGGCCCAGGTCTACCAGTTGGTGGCTGAGGTTTAGCTTCCAGCAGTGTGTTCTGAGCATTTAGAGCCTTTGTGAGAGGATCGGGGAATATCGGTGCATCTTTTGAAGGAGATTCAAGTACAGTTGTGTTTTGAGGTCTGATGGAGAGGAAGGTATTCAGAGGTGCAGGTTTACCCATCATGGTTGCTTTCCTCAGGACTGCAGCGGGTGCAGGGAGGTTGGGCCGGATCCTTCCCCGGTTAGCGCTGTTGGATCCCCAGGGAGGAGGCACGTTCTGCTGGCCCCCAAGCTTCTGGGCAATCTCCTTGGCAACAGCCAGAGATTTAGCAAAAGAGTCCTCCACAGAGACCGGATTCTGCTTCACAGCCGCTTCATCCTCCTTGATGAACTCTGCGGCCACTTTTGCCGCCTCCTTTGCCAGAACGTTCTCCTTCTTTTTCCACGTGAACTTTGCAAATGAAGTGGTCACAGGTGGTGTTTTGCTGGCTTCCTGGCTCTGCTTGCGGAGCTTTGCCCTCATGGCGGGACTGGGTCCACAGAGGATTTTGGGCGTGTCGTAGGGCTTTGGTGGAGGTTCAGGCTTGCTGACCTCTGGTTTCCCTGCTGGTTTATCTGGGTCAGTCTTTTTAAAAGCTTCCTTCTCAGCCTTAGGTTTCCCTTCATCTCGCTCTCGGTCATATTTGGATCTGAAATCTGAATATTTACTGTATTTATACTTGTCCTCATCTTCTCTCGGTCCGTATTTGGACCGGTCGTCATATCGGTACCGATATTCTTCTTCTCTACTATATTTGTATCTGTCGTCCTCATCTCTTCTGCCCTCTCTGCTGTACCGGTATTTCTCATCCTTCTTGCTGTAGTCATGCTTTTCATCCTCATCTTTCTTGCTGTAAGAAGGCTTCTCCTCTTTCACACTTCTGGTGTCTTTAACATCCTCCTCTTTGTTAACTGACTTCGACTTGTCCTCCTCTTCCTTTTTAAGTTGAGATCTCTCCTCCTTCTGGACGTCCTCCTCTTTATTTTTCTCCTTGTCCTTTTTCTCCTTTTTGTGTTTGGACTTTTCCTCCTTGTCTTTGTTTCCCTTCTCGTCGTCCTCATGTTTGCGTTTCTTTCCACTTGTCTCTGAAGCCAGTCCTGCCTGCCGGTCCAGGTTCCTCCTCTGTTCATACATGGGGTTCTCGTACATTTGTTTCTGGTGAAGGAGGCATTAAAACAGAAAGATGGGAGATTGAGGAAAACACATCAACAACTTTTGCCTGACAAACAAACCAACCTTCAAACTTCAGATCATCAAAACATTTCAAATTACTGCACTAAGTTCTGTTTGTGGTCTGAACTGCATTGGATCCAATCAGATCATTCACATGTACAATACTTGTACTTTCAACTAGAACTTGGTCATATTGGACTGACTTGACATTTAGTTTGAAAAATGCTGCTTTTAAATCATGATATTATTACAACGGTCGAAGTCTCAGCGGTGACGACCATCAGTCATCAGCGATGGGCTGACACTAATTTGTACAAACATCTAAAAAGTCCAAAAGAGGTCAACATGATGAAGTTATAAAGGAAAAGCTCACTCATTCACTCAGCGGTTCGCCCCCTCACTTAAATACCTTGTATTTCTCATTGTGAGCATGTGTGGTGACGTGCTCCTCTGCACAAATGCCGTCTCCGTAGAAGTCTTTACATAGCAGGCAGAAGAATCCTCTGACGGGCAGCAGGAACTCCGAACCTGCAGCAAAACACACGTGATAGATTTTAATCCCACAGGTGGCGATAAAATAAACTGTCAATCATGTTTACCTGATGGACGTGTCCATTTCCAGGACCTGTCTGAACAGGAGAGGGTTAGAGAGGAACATCTTATGAGGAAATATTAAAAAATAGATGATGTACTGTTCAGTGGTCTTTGTTCAGAGCAGTAACCGATGGAAAAGTGCGAACTACTCAGTGATATCAGGGTTACTACAGGAAATGTAGTAAAATGAGGACAGACACACCTGTGATGAGAAGTTAAAGCACTTTTCCAAAGGTTACTGCAGTATGTTACATTCACAGCAGCCTTCATTTGAAGATGACTCATGAAAAACAAATGAATTGACATCAGGAGTGTGGACAGGAGTTTCCTCTGTGGTTCCACGAGTCTTTGTCACTTCGTTAGCAATGTTTTCATTAAGAAGATCCACACTGAGCTCCACCTGGAAGCAGAAGACGCCTAACAAAATTCAGGGACTCAGACACTAGGATCATTCAAGGGATCTATATACTAGGATCAACACTAGGCAAAGAAGCAGCATCATGGCGACTTTTCAGAAATGATGAATGTGCAGTACGAGTACCTTTGGCTGGTTTGGTAAGCTTCTCTTCTGACGAAGCGTTCTTGGAGGTTTTGGTGGGAGTAGAAGCCCAGGGCCGGTCGTACGGGTCCAGAGTCTGTGAAGAGAAACCAAAAATTAAATGTAAAGGAACAAACAAGTAAAAGGACTGTACAGGTGTGAATATCAAAACAACTCCTTCTCAAACAAAGACATGGTCTTGTACAGCTGACAGACGGGAAATGACAAAAAAAAATTAAAAACTGTCACAAACCTTTCGATGTGTTTTGCTGTGCAAGTGTGTGAAAAAATCAAACATGGAACCAGAGGTGACGTTACAATTTTTGCACCAGTGGTTTCCTGCGTCATAGTATTCAAATGGCTCTGGGGGCGGAGCCGGGGAGTTGGTGGAGGGCTTGTCCGAAGACAATGTCGACGGCAGCGGGGCCTCTGAGGTCTGCTAAGAAACAAAGATGGAGGAGAGTTAACATGGTGGTGGAATTGGACAGGATTCACTCAGACGAAAACATTTGTTAAAGTTCATCTTTAAAACTCGATTGAAGATTTAAAGGTTTCTTACCTTCAATGAATTCCAGCCTCGAAGACGTTAATCGAACAATTTGTGAGAATCCGGCAGTCGCTTTTTTACCGACAGTAACTTCTAACGCTTTACCGTTTAATTTCCATCAGAAAGAAACAAATGAACGTACATTTGGTCTTTTAAAAGCTTGTGATGAAACCGTTCATATTTAAAAAAGGTGACATACATCAGTTTAAGAACTTTACAAAGATGCACTAAACTTTCTATCATTATCACTGAAGCTGTGAAGACAAAAGTCAGTCTTGGACTGAGCTGTCCAAGTTCAAGCTGACAGGACACGATCAGACAATATGTCAAGTAAAGTTTATGATGAACATTTCTCTGGAAGCTGAACTCTTTATGGTCACTGAATGTGGTGAAAAAACACAGCCCCGTCTGTCTCTAACAGTGGTTTTCTCAGTCGCTGTGAAGCTACCGTCAGTAAAACTTGTTACTTCCTGTACAGATGTTTCAGATTACAAGCCTTTGACTGACTCTCCCCTCTCTCCTAATGTAGAAGTGACTGAATTAATAATTGTTGTTGGACTGATGGAGTTAGTGTTGTGGGAACCTTACAGCTTCTCTGCCTTTTGGCTAAGATCAAGTGTAGTATCTGTTCTTATATTCAATTTCCTTGAGGGAGTCATCCCAAAGGGATCAATAAAGTGCAGTCTAAGTCAGTATGTTATAGTGAATTTACCAGGTGATACAGGTAATAACAGCCCCAACCTTCATCTGACTTTATTTGGTTTATTTCAGTTTTAGCTGTGCAGCCTCCACACACTGTCTGACTTTGGCATCTTATTTTGAAGGAAACATTGAAGCTACATTTGTGTTGAGTGTTCAGGTGAACAGTGACGCCTGTTTCAGCTGATCCTGAGCTGACAAAAACCGCAAACTAACAAGTCAAATGTGATCAAAGTCAAAGGAGCTAACAACAGAAATAAAAGCTTCGTTACAAGTTAGTAAATGAAGACAATCATCAGCTTTAGTATTTAGCCTCTGTTTTCATCAGAAATCAGACCTGATACCTGCGACCTCTTTAACTTATTCATGTCACAATATTCTACGTACATTTTACTGAGAAATTCAGGGGCTTTGTTAGTAAAATAGAAAAAGTAATGAGCCCTAGCTATGATGACCTCTATGTAGTATTTCCTGTTTTACCTCCTCTGCAGGTGTTTGTACCTTGATCATGGAGCTGCCGGCTGCCTGTCGGTCGTCAGGACTCCTCTCCGCCTCACGTTTCTTCTTCTCTGATGGTGGCGGCAGTTCCTCCTGTTCCTCAGCTGGCTTGTTGGTCCTGCGGGGCCGGTCTGATGGGCTCAGGCCGAGGATGAGTGCCACCTTGTCGATCTCGTTGCGTTTCTTCTCGGCGGTCTCATGCTCTTTGCGCAGGTTGGAGATCTGAGTCATGACCTCCTCCTGCAGGTGGCTGATCTCCTGCAGCAGAGGGTCTTTGTGGCCTCCCTTCTCCCGGCGCTTCTTCCTCAGGAGCTCGCCTGAAAACAACAAACATGTCATAAAACAACACTTTGGTCTGTGGAGTCTGAAGGACGTTCAGAGATAACTATACGGCTGAGGAACCTTCTGAAACATGTCACTTCAATGAAGAGAGTTCATGTCGTCCTCAGGCTCTGTTTCACACAGTCTATGCATTGATTTCAGTTTGTGATGATATTTAACATCATCGATGATCTGAACCAACACACTCAAGAAGAAAGGCTGCAATACCCATCAGCTCAGCTCATGAAGACCTCAGCATGACCTCCACTCTGTCCTGATGTGACACCAACGACTCACATGAAGGCAGAGTCAGCAGCCCACAGGTGACCCCGACGGCCTACAGGTGACCTTAATATGGAGCCTCTGCGTGAACTCACCTTGTTGCTTCCTGAGCCTCTCCAGCTCCTTCATCAGATATTCTTTCTTCTTCATCCTGATCTCTCTCTCCTGCTTCAGCTTCTCTCTCTCCTCCAGAACCTGAACACACAGAACAAACAGTCAGGTGGACCAACCTGATGACACCTGGTTTACCTGCAGTCCTCATCAGTGGTGGTTGGTCTGCAGCGCAGGTGTTTGTGACATGTTGGCTTCATGCCTGAAGGTGATGAATGAAGGTCAAACCTTTTGTTTTTGACTCTCGTTGTTCTGCTCCTCAGACACTCTCCTGTCATGGCTGCTGACTTTTCCCTTCTCAGCGTCCCGAACACAACTCTTCACCAAAGCTGAGGACACCAACAATGACATCATCAAACATCCTCTTTCAAATCTTGTTTATTCTCTCTAAATTCAATAAAAGCTCAGAAGGTGGAATATTCCTTTAATGACATCACCTGATCACACTGACCTTTGACCCGGGGATCAGGGGGCACTTTGTTGTAGGGCTGCTTGTAGGGCAGAGTAGGGGGGAACTCGTCGTGGCCAGTCTGGGGGGGCATGGTCACATTGGGGGGCGGGTACATGGGTGGCCACTGCTGGTGCATGTAGGGAAGGTAGTTTCCATACTGGCTGTAACCTGGTGGGGGAAAGTTGGGGGGCATCATGCCATGGACCTGCGAGGGGGGGTATGTGGGTATGGGCACGGCGGGAGGCGGGAGAGCGTTCGAGACGGGGGTTTTGTGTGGTGGTGGCGGCTCTTTGTGCGGTGGAGGTGGCGCTGCGTCGTTGCACTCGATCTTCGTCTCTTTCACGTCTCTGTCTTTGTGAGGTCTGGGTGGAGCTGAGCTCTTCCTGCGGCGGCTGTTGTCACTACTCCAGCTGCTCCCCCGCCCGCAGCTGCGACTCCTGCTGCTGCTAGAGCTGGAGCTGCCGCTGTGGCTCTGCCTCCTGCGGCCCCGGCTTCGGCAGCTGCCATCCGAGCTCCCGGAGGAGTACCGTCTACAGCGTGTGGGTGTCTTCGGAGGTGGCTTGTTCCCATGAAGCCTCTCTTTGGTCCTGGCGGCCATCTTGCTGATCTCTGTCACACCCAAGTCCAGGCCGATAGTCTTCAACAAGTCCTGGATCTTCTCATACTCTTCCAGCGCCTGGCGCTCGCTCTCCTCCAGCGGTTCCATCCCAGGCATATAGGCGGGGTTTGACATCTGGACCGTGATGTTCTGGTCGGGGCTGATGGTGGGCTGGCTCACGTACCTCATGTCCACCTCCCCCATGATGGGAGTAGCCTGAAGGTGAGGCGAGGCCCCCAGTGGGAGGCCATACGTCTGAGCAATGGCGGCTTTCTGTGGCGGGTAGTCTCCGTACAGCGCCTCCTCCGTCACGTCTCCGTACAGATCCAGGCCATGGTGTCGGATAGGCTCGGACGCTGGTGGAGGTTTGGGCTCCTCCGAGTCTCCGTACAGGAACTCCTCTTCATCTTCGATGTCGTCCACCGTCTTCTCCAGAGCCTTGGCCCCTGCGGCCTGCCCTCCCAGCAGGTAGAGGATCTCTTTGATCTCGGCGTCAAGGCTGGTGCGTTGAGCCATCTGCGGGTCAGAGCGCAGCTCTGACAGCATGGAGGCCACCCTGTGCGGTTCCATGCCTTTAACAGCCAGCAGCAGCTGGTCGGCCATCCGACAAATGTTGGAGCCTTCTGGACCTCTGGGAGATTCTGAGCTCTGAAACACAGAAACAGAACAGAGTGACGCCTTTGAGCACAGATCGTCTGCTGACAGGTCACATGACGAGCTTTGATTTAAAAAGGAACAACATGTGTAATATTCACAGTTTTAAATCATCAGAGATAACACATGATGAACTGTCTTGTTGACAACAACACTGCAGTCAGCATGTCTCTGTATGTTCATGGGGTGTTGTTGAGTCCTACCCTGAGTGATGGTGAGTCCTCGGAGTCGTTGCGTTTCTTCAGGATGGACTTGGTTGGCAGACTCAACATCTCCTCCAGCTCCTTCCTGCGTCGAGCCATCTCCAGCTCTTTGAACCCTTTCCTGGTTTTCTCGGAGCCGTCATCTCCGCTGTGGCTGCTGGAGCTCGAGCTGCTGCTCACGCTGCGACTCCTCGGCTGGCTTTTACTGCGCCCACGGCTCGCTGCTTTGCTGTAGCTCCGCCCTCTGGATCTGGATCTGGACCTGGACCTGCTGTGGAGCCGACTCTTGCTCCGTCCGCGGCTCTTGGCCCGGCTCCGGTCGGGACTGCGGCTCCGGCTCCGTCCGCGGCTCTTGGCCCGGCTCCGGTCCAGACTGCAACTCCTGCTCCGTCTGCGGCTCTTGGGCCAGCTCCGGTCAGGACTGCGACTCTGGCTGCGGGCCCGGCTCTTACTCCGTCCCCGACTCTTGGCCTGGCTCCGATCCGGACTTGGTTCTCGACTTCGGCTGTGAGGTCGGCCACAGCTCCGGCTCCGCTCGTACTCTGGTCGAGAAGGGTAGTCTCTGTATAGAAACAGGGTCTTTAACTGGACTGGATCGGATCAGCACAGAGTTTGAGACTCTCGTGATTCCCTTCATGTTTATTTACTTTAACTGTGAATACTCATGAGAACGTTATAAATATTAATGAGACCAGCATATGAATATTAATGAGCACCTGTCATGATGGCGTAAGGGGGCAGACCCAGGCGGTCCAATCAGTTCGTTGCCGACGGTGATGACCAGGTTGTGGTCCAGGGGAAGCGGCCCACGAGGTGACAGAGACCTCTGCAACAAATATGAAAAAAATCAGTTCAACAGTCGTCACACATGTCAACACACGTGAACACACTCGGTCCAGACTGAACACACTTTAGTGAGTTTTGAAGGTTATGGATTACAAACAGATCTTGGGTGTCAGCTCCATGAACATGAAGAACCACCTGAAGATGCTCAGTGTGACGGATCAAAGAACCGAGCCTGTGTTTGGACCACCGCAAAGAACCGAACCTCTGCAGCCGAACACTGATTTACAGCCGGTTTGTGATGCTAGTTGACGTCAGCTCAGTATGGTGTGTTTCCACTAATGACCGTAAAAGGACTGATGACGAAGTGAGGCTTGGGCGATTGAAGTTACCGGAAGTTGGCCTGATGTTTGGGTCAGAACCTTTCAGAATGAAAAGAGTTGTTGTTGAAGTCCGACCCAGCAGACAGCAGTGGTAAATGGAATGTGTTCTGGTGGAGTTTGGTGGGCCGGTGCTAATAAATTATGTTATTATTATTATGTTCAGAGCTCTTTGAAGCACAATTCATCCTCCAGAGTCAGAAACATGAACGAACCCAGTCTGAGGGGGAAAATCCACATGAGCAGCTCACTCACCTCTCTCGACGGACCACCGGCCCAGTACTCTCCGCCTCGGTGACTTCCTGACCCGGGGGAAGGGTACCTCCTGCGCGGCGGGGAGCGGCGGTACGAGTCGGGGTGACCGTGGTCGTGGTAGCCGGGGTGGTGCAGAGGCTTGGGCCGGTTCCTCTCGTCTCTGTAGCCCGGTGCCGGGTACGGCCCACGGGGCGGCGGACCTCGGCCTCTGCCTTCGAAAGGCGGGGGGTAGCCTCCTCTCGGTGGAGGCCGACCACGGTACATCTCCTCCCGCAGAGATTGTGTGTGTTCTCGCGGCGAAGCAGCTCCGGTGTGCAGCTTTAAATGTGCACAGAAAGCTGCAGGCGCTTCACTTAGTGCGTGAATCAATAATGGAGGTCTTTATCAAAACTCTCTTATTCTCTACATGCATGCAAGCAAACCTCCTTCTTCTTCTTCTTCTGCACCTTTAACGGCAGCTTGCATCCTCGGTGCTGCTTTACCGCCACCTGCTGGACTCTGCTGGGCTTTCAGCCACGACTGTACAAATGATGTTCAGTAACTTACAGTGAGGACGTCATTAGGTCTGAAGACTTTTCATTTGAGTCTGACAGTTTTTCACTTGTCTTTATCAATGTCGTGTAACGCTGAAAAAACTTTGAGTAAACTTTGAAACATAATCACAGACCTGAAGGAGTGAGGCGGCCATGTTGTCGTGTGCTCCTCCGGACAGCTGGTGGCGGTAAAAATCTGTTTGCTGCCCGCGAACGCGCCAGAAGAAGAAACCTACATTGTGTGTGTTAGCGGAGAGCTGTTGAACGTTTCTCTGGAAATCATCGTTTATATGCTGTCACCGACCTGTTCTGAAGGGCCAACACTCAAACAAAGTACCCGTGGCGGGAACCCATTAGTCCGGGTCCTGACTCGGTTCGGTCCGTTGGTTTCCAATTCACTAGCTAGCTAGCTTAGCTTAGCCACTCATCCATGGTGCGGAACAGACCCCGTAAAGGACCGCCGGGCAATGGCGGACCTCCGTTCGACATGGGGCCACCAGGTTGGGGTCCTCCGCCGCCGGGAGGCTGGGGTCCCCCGCCGCCTGATGAATGGGGCCCTCCGACGCCCGGAGGATGGGGACCACTGCCACCTGAAGGATGGGGCCCGAGGGGACCTCCGCCCCCGGACTGGGGACCAAGAGGACTGCCGCCGCCTGGCTGGGGGCTGCATCCCGACGACTGGCTGCATCCTGCAGAACACTGGAGACGTCTTCATCCCGACGACCTCAGACCTCCTCACCCCGATGACCTTAGACCTCCTCACCCCGATGACCTTAGACCTCCTCATCCTGACGACCTTAGACCTCCTCACCCCGACGACCTTAGACCTCCTCACCCCGACGACTGGAGATTTCAGCCCGAAGACTGGAGACCTCCTCACTGGAGACCACGTCCAGAGGACTGGGGACCCCATGGCTGGGGTCGGGAAGGACCATCTGAGCTGTGGCCACCCGAGGCTGTTCCTCCTGGACCTCTCCCACCTCCTCCTGTCTGTGTTCCTCCTCCTGTCTGTGTTCCTCCTCCTGTCGGTGTTCCTCCTCCTATCGGTGTTCCTCCTCCGGACCCTGCAGCATACGGACCGGTGCCCATACCTCCTCCTGTCCCCCCTCCAGCCTGTGTCCAACCATTGGGATTCCCAGCCTACCCTCCTCCTGGTTGGACTGGAGAGGTGAGCAGCTCAGCAGGTTCCTCCTGGTCCTCAGGTCACTCCTGGTCCAGTATTATTTGGTGCCTCTGTTGTGGATCACTTCAGGTCACTGTGTGCTGTGATTGATTATTGATTCTTTCTGTTTGGGCCAAGGTGCTTAACCAGGTGATGTTCAGGTGAGTTCACCTGTAAGACCTGAACCTTTTCTCTCTGTCTGTGTTCAGCCTATTGTAGAGGAAGTGATGCCCAACCCGCCACCAGACCAGCCTGAGTGGGTGAGTCCAGACCCGGTTCTGACCCTTCTTTCTTCTCTTGGTTTTACATTGGCATCATGCAGACAACAGGGTCCATGTCCTGTCGTGGTGCATGTCCTGTCATGGTCCAGGTCGTGTAGTGGTGCATGTCCTGTTGTAGTCCAGGTTCTGTAGTGGCCCAGGTCTTGTGTCTGAGTCTGTTGTTGTTGCAGATCAAAGCTCTGATCTCAAACCCGTCCACTGATTTGACTCCGGGGGAAACTAAGAAGTCCACAGAGGAGCCCGCTGTCACAACGACACCTGCAGCCGACCCTGCTGCTGCCCCTAAACCCAAACCAAAACCTAAACCAGATGCCGCCAAGGCCGCCAAAGCCCTCGGCCTGCTGGGAAAACGCTCCTTTGATAAGTAAGTGGTCCCTGCAGGAAGTCTTTGGAGGTTTTGGTCTGAGCGAGCCTTCGGTCCATTGTAAATAATTTATTGATGAATTCAGGATCCAGTTGTGTGTCTGCTGTGGCTCAAAGCCAATAGAAACAGACATAAATATGCGACTAAGTGTGATGGCACTTCATATAGCTTTTTCTGTGGTAGGGTACCTGTTGAGACCAGGTTCTAAACTGCTGTCTGTTTGTGTCCTCAGGCCTCCTCCGGGCCGGTCCACAGGAATCATCTCATTCATTGGGGTAAGAACGCCAACACACACTGTCACCTGAGTGACTCATGTTTTAACCAGGCCTCCAGGTTTCTGGCCTGGGTCCTGTAGTGAACATGTGTACTGTATTTGACTTGGACATGGTCCCTAACAGAACTCAGGCCCAGCTTGAGTTCAGACTGAGTCAGTAATCCAGGTTCTGGTGTCTCTGCTCCTCAGCCTACTTTTGGCTACATCGAGAGAGAAGATCTGGAGAAGTTCACCTTCAGCTTTGCTGCCTTCTTTGGAAACCCCAAAGCCATGACACCCGGGGTCCGAGTCCACTTCACAGCCTGCAAGGAGAAGGTGAGGCACACACTTGTCTTTTCCGTCTGAGGTTTGACAAGTTAAAGTCGATCTTTTTGCATCCTGTTTCCCGTTTGGTCAGACTGGTTTTCTCTTCACGTTTCATCAAACTCTCTTTGACTGACCGCTTCCTGTTTCCTGTTTGTCTCTCAGAACAACAGTCTAATAGCGACGGATGTGAAAGTGGCTCCAGGTGGAACTGAGAACGTGGACCCAGAGATCTACGAGGCGGTGGTCAGTCAGCCTATCATGGAGCCTCAGGTCAGTTTACACATTAACCCATTGAGATGCTGTCGTGTTTCCTGTTTCCTGACGTTGACCCCGACAGTTTTGTTGCTTCGCAGCCTGGCGAGCGTCAGTACCCCGGTCAGGTTCATGTGAACATCGGACCACTGAGGACCAGCCTAACATTCGACAGGAAGGACAGCACTGTGACGCTACTGAAGGATGATCAGGTGCTCATCAACCTGCTGACCGACATTGTCAGCGAAAAGAGGAGAGCCACAAACATCAAACCCAAAATCCCTTCAACCTTCAGTCACACGAAGGAGACGAGGGAGGAGGTGTGAGCCGCTCACCATTCACGTCATGCTGTAAATCTGCATTGTTAACTGTTGTTGAGTTGGTGTTTGAACTCTACCTCTGCAGGGAGTCATTGTCAGCCTTAAAGACAATGAAGGCCTCATCAAGTCCGACCAACACGGCGAGCTTTCTTTTAGCACCACAGAGAATTTCAGTGACATCGAGTTCACCGCTGAGGACATCAATGAGATCGTTGAGTTTACCGTCATCATGGTGAGTACTTGGGGGGCAGGGGGACTTATTTTGACCTTCTTCCCTCCTTCTTCTGGACTGAACTTTGTTCTCAGACATCAATCTGTTTGGGTTTGTCCTCAGCTGAGAGCGGGGAAGCGGGCCATCCGGATTCGGAGGGTGAAGGAGCCCCTCCTCCTGACGCTCTGCTCCGCCACTGCCGTCATCGAGGAAGCCGAGACCCAAATCGCAGACAACGACGGCGAAGAAGACTCTTCCAAGTGGCTAAAAGGGAAGGCTAACGTCAAGCCGGAGCTGGCGCCCAACATGCATCTGGACACAGAGCTGTACGAGGGCGTGGTCAGCCAGCCAATCATCGAGCCCACAGTGAGTGAGACACCACACAAAGAACGCTGCTTCTTGCCCATCAGTAACTGACCAAACAGGAAACACATCATGGTAAAGTCTGATTTTAACAGCAGCTCATTGAGCGATCAGAATAGATCAATAATCAGCAGTATTGATGACTGTGGGTTGGTCGTCATGTCGTCACGTCATGTCCTCACTCGAACCGAGGGTCTAAGGACAGAGGGTGTCACTCCCTGTACAGATTGTAAAGCCCTCTGAGGCAAACTGTGTTTTGTGACTTTGGGCTATATAAATAAAATTTGATTTGATTTGATATTCTTATTTATATTTTCAAGCTTGTTTGGAGCTGAACTCTTTGAAACCGACTCTGACGAGAACATAAAGAAACCCTTTGTCCTGTCAAACATGGTGCCTGAGTCTGACTCTGGCCTCTTTGTAGTCCACCTTACAGGGTTACCCGGGTCAGATTCATGCCAACATTGGCCCCGTCAGCACCAACGTGACCTTCGACCACCGGGACTGTGGGGTCACACTGCTGAAGAATGACCACGTGTTGATCAACTTGCTGGTGGATGTTATGACCAAGAAGAGGAGAGCAGCCAACATCAAACCCAAAGTCCCGTTCACCTTTAGCTACACCAAGGAGAAGAGAGAACTGGTAAGACCGCGGACGGCTATGGCTGAGGACGTAGAGCAGGACATAGAACGGGTCGTCCACTAATCAGATGATCAGCAGTTCAATCCCTGGCTCCTCCAGTTTGCATGTCCGTTGTGCTGCGCCATCGGTGTGTATGAATGGTTTGCTCCTAAAACTGATGAGCTGTTGGCACCTTGCATGGCAGCTAATGCCATCAGTGTATGAATATGTGAATGAGATATGTAAAAGCGCTTTGAGTGATCAGAAGACTATAAAGGCTATATAAGTTCAGTCTAGACACCACCTCGACAGCCAGCGGTGGAATGACGACATGTCATCAGTGGCAGGGGTCCAGAGAATATTAAGCAGTTCGACATGGTTTTGGTGTATGCACACACTGATGACACATTACCTCCGACGTGGACAACAATCTTACTGTATCTACGTTTATCTTTAGCCAGCAGTTTTAAATTAAACTCAATGTCGCCCGCTCTGGCCCCCCGGATGCATTTAACTACGGTGTTGCTAACTTCATGTTTTGTAAAATGGAGCTGCCAGTGACCTCTCAGTAGGTGTGTTGCTGAATGGGGAATATTTGTTAGAAACGTGGAGCGGTTGGTGGTGTACCGTGGGCTTCAGTTTGGGGCTATGCCTCTTTCGTGTAGTCACCCAGCCTCCCGGCTGCTCGGGAACTGCCAGGGGATGGCTAGCTGAAGCTACCTTCGGTGGTACCGCACCGGCTACAGGGGACTGGCTAACTATAGCAGCTACTGACTGTTCGGTGATGCGGCACCGTGCCTCTAAATCACTCAGCCTCACCTCCAAAGCTACAAATAAACTACATTTATTACAAGTACCATATCGCTAAAGGAGGACGTGGAGTAGCTAAACATGTGGCACACCGAGGAGGAGAGAGGAGGAGAGAGAAGCCATTGCCAAGAGCTAGGCTAGTTAGTGTGCCTAGCAGAAACTAGTAACGTTGGACTCAGTGTGTTGCTAAAGTTCAGAGATGTATTCGTGCACACACAGAACACGTCATTCATTTTGAGGTAAGTAGTGAACTGCTGTTGTATTGCTGTGCAACTGCTGTTGCTGTGTATTATAGTACATCAGCACCTAAACAGCACCCTTCAGTCAACCCCATCCTCTTCCTCTTCTCTTCATCTCTGTCTCTGATGGCGTTATTGTGCAACTTTGGTGTTTTAACACATTCATGACTGTCGATCGACTCCTGTGTTCAGGGCCTCATCCATCCACAGTGAAATAAGCTGAACTCTCCCTTTAACAGCGACTTCACACACAGTCAGATGTTCAGATCATCAATGGATCGGTGAGTTCTGGTTCTTGTTCTTTCAGGGCATCATCACTTGGCTGGGAGCTGACGAAGGCATTGTCAACTCTGACGAGCACGGTGAGCTTCCTTTCGACATCTGTGAGAACTTCAGCGACACAGAGTTCACGGCCACAGACATCCACAAGGAGGTTGAGTTTACAGTCGCCATGGTGAGTCTGACAGATACGACCCTGACCTGGTTTGTTTTCACCACTCGACTGACCTCACAACAGGAAGTGAACATGTTTGATGTCCTGGCACTGGTGTTTTGCTTCTGTAGGTGAAATCAAAGAAGAAAGCAATCAGGCTCCTGAGGACAAAGAGGGCTGAAGACCAAATCCTGGAGGAGCAGAAAAGACGTGAGGAGGAGGCCAAGAAGAAGAAACAAGAGGTTGAGCAGCGGAAGAGGAAGGAGGAGGTGGAGAGGAAGAAGAAGGAGGAGGTGGCGGCAGCGCTGGAGGCAGCCAAATGCAAAGTGAGAAGCTGTCAATAGACAATAATATATAGAAATCAGATGACTGAACTCACAAACTAACTGAGTGCCTGTCCACACAAGTACGTTTTTGTCGAATCCGTATAAATATTTTATAGTTTCGGCCTCAAGTCCAGACGAATCCAGGTTTTTCGAGGTGTGAAACCGGTATTTATTGAGAACGGGTCCCAGAGTGGGAAAATCCTAAAACGCTGGATAGCCCGGAGTCATCTGGACAGCGAATGCAGATTTTTTTCAGAAACTATGGCGTATAAGCCCTGCCTCTCTAACCTTTAACCTCAGCCCCTGCTGCTAGACGCATCATAACAACAACAACAACCACAGACTACAGGCTTGTGCTCGTACTACAGAATCTACTTAGTCTATTATGGCTGCTACAGCAAAACCTTTTTTCAAAACGACAGTGTATTGGGTGAGGCCACGTATTTGTGTAGTCAGGGTCTAAAACTAACTCACCTGTTTCTTACCGCTCACTGTCTTCTCACTTCCTGACGTCCTGCAGTGGACGCCGCTCGGCTTCAAAATAAGAATCCCTGACACGATGGATGACATCAGCAAGGAGCGATTTGAAGGCACCGTCCTCAAAGCCATTTCCAAAAACATCAAGAAGATAAAGATGGAGCCAAAGGAGCAACTAGGCGGTGGGGGAGGAGGCGCTGAGGCTGGACAGTCTCTCCTCGGACAGGTACAAAAAATACTGGAAAAATCTTGAAACCCTGGAAAAGTTCTGGAACCTGATATTCTTTTTTCCAGGCCTAAAGACGTCAAAATAATGATTGTCAAATTTACTAATCATATTTTTTTTTCTTTCAGCTCAAAATTAAAGTGGAGAAAACGGATGAAGAGGAGAATGCAGGGGTGGAAGGAAAACCTGAAGCAGACGGAGGAGAGGAGGTAAAGATGGATGTGAAAAAGGAGGAGGAGGAGGTGATGAAGAATCAGTCAGCTGACACTGGAGTTGGAGCTGCAGCAGGGGGCAGAGTCAGCACAGACCCAGAGATGGGTCGACTGGTGATGACCATCGACGGTCAACAGAAACAGCTTTCCTTCTGTCCCAATGATCTGCTGACCACCGCCACCATGCTGGATGGAGACAAGGTGAGAGGAAGTGATGTCACAGGAAGTCAGGTGATTTAGCTCAAACCAGGATACACACTGTAGACAGGTTAGGGTTAGGACAACAAAAGACGTGTTTGTCTGTATTTCCTCCTGGTGAGGCCTGATTCATTATACATTCCCTGTAATTACAAAGAAAACAGTCAAATCACATTTTTTATTGTTTCTGTTAAATCTGAATTTGACAAATTGAGTTTTGATTTTATGAACTCAGACCTACTTTGATAGATGCCTGTTGGCTAACAGCTAATGGCTAACATGACACATATCAGAGAATCTGAGTTATTGATGAGCCACTGTTTGTTAATTTAAGGACAGTTCTCAGGTGTGTCCACACGAAACAATGCTCAATCTATATTTGAAGTGCAGCTCTGTTGTTTCCCTGAACTGAAATCAGCACTTTCGTTCTGTAGAGCTCTCATCCTTAACTGTGTTTGATCTGTGAAGGTGCGTTTCAACATCGCCACCCATCAGGAGACCAAAGAAGAACGAGCAACCTATGTAGAGATTCTCCCCGACTCCTTTGAAGAGTCCATTGAACAGCGTCGACACGTAAGACTATGACTGCCATCTGCTCGCGTTAGTCGTGAGTTCGTTTAGTTCACAGAGTTTGAGTCGGAGCAGCCGGAGAGCCAACATTTCAAACTGACATCAACCGGCTGAACCCTGCGACATGTTTTCATTCTTTGTGTGTCTCACCAGGGAATCGTGATCGAGTTCTCGGACGACTCAGGGCTCATCAAGTGCACTCAGAACCCTCAACTCTACTTCCACATGTCCGAGGTGATCGAGAAGAAGAAACTGGAGCTGAATGAGAAGGTCGAGTTCAGCGTTGTCCCGGTGAATCCTCTTCTTCCTTTTTATTGTGACTGATGGTCTCAGATGGTCAGGGAATGTCCAGCTTGTCTCTGATCTTCAGTTCAGTTTGTTTCAGATTGTTTCAGGTGTCATATTAAATGTTCCAGGATGGAGGACTTTAAACTCAGCCTTGAAGTGATCTGATTCTTGACATGTCTTGGTTCTTGACTTGTTCTGGTTAGTATGATGTATTTTATCTTGAACATTATCTTGATTAAACACCTGTTATTTTTTTCTCCAGCATGAAACAGCGGAGGGGGGGAACCAGGCCATCAGGATCAAACGTCATGTGGAGAGCGTCTTCCTGCCTGTTCGTAAACTGGGCGGTGTTGGAGTGACCAAAGGGAAGGTTAGGACTGGATTTATATCTGAAGAGCTTCCTCTTGTTTCTGTTGTTGGTACATTTTTTACTTCAGTCTGGACTCAACAAACCTGTTTCCCACTTTGACCAATTTGACCTACATGAACTGAACTTCATCTCATGTCAGTCAGGGATATTGTATTTGACAGGATGATGTCAGGGTGTTGTGCTTGTGTGTTACAACGGCCTGAATTAATTTAGTTTGTCTTATCAGCTCTTTTTTCTGTATTTAACAAATGATTAAAAATCAGTTAGTCACATGATGTTGTCAGAGATCATTGTTGACTGTCTTTAGTGTGTTTGTCTCATTTGGTAGATGACCATCAAGCTGACAAAGTCTTCAGAAGACACTGAGTGAGTTCTGAATTTATTTGTTCTGTTGGAAAATCATTTACATGTTATTTTTAAATCAAATAATTTCATGGTATTTTCCATCAAGTTTTATTTGAAAGTTATGAGGCCTGTCCCAATAACATTTACATTTTACACATCTCAGCTTTTTTGGAATTGGGTTTGTACTTCTCTGTAATCTGTATCTAACATTGGCTCTGCTAGTTATGTATTTCACATTGGCATCTATACAGGATGTACAGAAATAACACTAAAGCATTCTAAACTCGTGTGTGATACGTTTCATTTGCTTCTGACATTTCAGGAAAGGAAAACCAGATGCAGAAAAGCTGAAGGCGGTGGTGAAGAGTCTTAGATCACAGGACAGCAAGACCGGTATCAGTAGAAGGGATTACAGCACGGCTCGGCGTAGATACGGATGCAGCAGGAGCAGAAGTAGAAGTAGGAGTCAAAGTAGGAGTAGGGCCAAGAGTAGGAGTAAAAGTAGGAGCAGGAGTCCGCCCAGAGACCAGTTTGGACGTATCATCAAACAGAGACATAGCACCAGTGCAGACCACGACCATAAAAGCAGCAGGCACAGGCGAAGCCGAAGCAGAGAGAGGTCAAACAGGCACCCCAACAGCCCCAAGAAGAGTCGCAGCCAAAGCAAGAGCTCCAGCAGGAGTCGCAGCAGGAGCAGGGAGAGGAGCAAGGACCGGACCCACAAGAGGAGGAGCAAAATCAGCAGAGAGCGCGAAGAAAGTCACAAGAGGAGGAGGGAGGTGAGTCCTCCACCGAGACGTGTTGGAGTCATGGACGACGAGCTGGCAAGGAAGAAGCGTGAGCTGGAGGAGTTGAACGAGATAATCGCCTACAAAAAGTCTCTGGTGGACGTAGACCCTGGACAGAGGACTTGCATAGACTACAACCATGGCAGGATCGCCGTCCCACTTACTGAGTATAAACCGGTCCGTTCCACCTTGAAGAAACAACCAGAAGGCCATCTGTCTCACCTCTATGACGATCCTTATTATGACCGGCCATATAGTCCTTACCAAGATCGGTGCTATGATGACCGCTATGGTGATACGTACACTAGTCGACCTTACAGTGAACGCCCGTATGATGACCGTCCCTACAGTGACCGTCCTTATGAAAGTCGTGTCTATGGTGAAGCACCGTATGCTGGTCCTCCATCTGCCAGCCAACGTTACACCGATCGCTACGATGTTTACGATGAACCCTATGATGACCGATACTACGACCCCGTATACGTGGACCGACCATACAATGATCCGTATTGTCCTGTTAAACAGAGCCATTCTCCAGAACGCCATAGTTCCTCATCTCCTCCTCATCCTTTGCGAATTCCTGCAGCCTCCACCCAATCGCACTATACTGTTTCCCCTTCAACTTCCCGACCCCCTTTCAGACCTCCTTCTCCCACAGAACCGCCTCCTCGAAGCCCCTCTCCCAAACTGACGAACACACCACCATGCCAATCACCACCAACTGAGAAACCACCACTCGATCGCTTCCTCGACATGCTGAATAAAAAGGTGGATGCTGAAAAGAAATCAAAACCGGTTTATGTGAATGATGACCTTCTGCCTCATGAGCGGGCGATTCAAGATGGCAGGGGTTTCTCTCGGATTGTGGGATTGGCTCAAGAGCAACCCTGCAGCAGCAGCCTGACACTGGAAGGAGAAAAGAAACAAGTCAGCCATAAACGGTCCTCAGTAGAGAGAACCAGTGAGGAACCAAAGAGTCAGACAGAACCCTACGACAAGATCCAGAGTCTACTGCGTACGATTGGCCTGAAGCTGAGCACAGGAGATATGTCCAAACTGGCAAGCCGAGCCCAAGAGAAGATCTACAGCCCAAAGTCTTCTTCCACAGAAAGAGAGACTTTGTCATCACCAAGGGAAGCACTGCGAACGAGTAGAACTGGATCCATTGAATTGGATCACATCCATTCCCCGTCCCCTGTCAGGTCCTCCAGTGTGGAGCCGCTCAGCAGACATGAAGCTGTTTCGGAGTATGAAGGATTCCTGGACCAGCAAGAGTTGGAGGCACTAAAGAAGGCGCAGCAGCTGCAGAATCTTACCAAAACAATAGGGAGCACACCCTCCACCACTCCTCCCGTGAAACCACCTCCTGGTCCTGCTCACTTCCAGCATCCACCCTCACCAATCAACTGGCCCCTTGGAATCACTACCCAGATTCCCCCTACTCAGAGCCCCACAACCCTCAGCATGGGCACTCCAGCTCCTCCTGCAGCTGGTCAACCACCCCAGACATTTGGCCCTACTGCAGGACCCCCCCCTGGGCCTCCTCCACCGCATCTTGGACAGCTTCCTCCAGGGCCTCCTCCTGGGCCTCCACCCCGACGTTCTCCCAGACAACCTCCTTTTGCTCCGCCCACCAGTCATGCAGTCCTTCCTTTTATTGGCCAGCCTGCTGCATCTTTACCTCTTATCTCCTGCAGTCCTTTGCAGTCTGTAACCACTGCTGTAGTAACACCAACGCCACCATCAACAACACCAGCAACATCAAGCCCTACAAGCAGCGAACAAGCAACCATCTCTACCACAGTGGCCAGATGCCTGAAGGTCATTGAGACTGTCAAATCTCTGGCTGCGCAGCCACCAGCTAAACCAGTCAAAACAGTCCAGTTCAGTTTACCCACAGAGTCTCCATCAACCTCTAGTCTTCAGACCTCAGCAGAGACAGACGAGGACATAAAGACCAAGCAGAAGGAGAAGGTATGTTCAGCAGTGGTACGACTCTGATCAGATCAGAATAAAACAAAAGTAAACAAGTCCTGTGAAATCTAAACTGAAGAAGTAAAAGTCGGATGACTTGTGGGATTGTGTTGAAGCTGTACAGGACAAAGCTTTGACCAGGTGTTGTGTTTTTATGTCGCAGCTGGATTTGTATAATCAGAGGATTATGGAAAAGAGGGAGCAGCAGTACAAGGAGAGGCTCACCCGCAAGAAAGAGGAGAAGAACAAGGATGGCACACTGATCTCCCCAGGTATCACAAACTGTTGAAGTACAAATAACTACCTTTCACTTACAGGGATTCAGCAATCCGTAAGGTTATGTTGGCGTGCTGCTTGATCAAACATTTTTGAAATAACATTTTACAGCTGCCTGCTGTTTATATTACTTTTAGGATTAAAGAAGATAAACACCATGTTTTCATTTTCTTTGACTTGACGGGGACTTTGAACAGGTAAAAATATTCTTTCTCCCAGACAGTTAGCCAGGCTGTGGCGACAAACCCAGAGGTAAAGATTAGTCACATCTCCGGAGATGTGGTAGAAACATTATAACGGGACGCATCATCTCTAAGTTTTGTCTGGATCTAAGTATACAAATGATTAGCAAGGCCTCAATAGCTCTGTTAGGCTCAGTCATAGAGACGACAGCTAAGTTTGATTTATGCTTCCAAGTCGAAGTGGTCTTTCGGTGTCACCGTAGATTCTCACAGGGTAAAAAGTCAGAATCAAAGTTCAGCACAGGATTTCACTCAGTAGTTGTAGCTCCACTACAAAGCTACACAGATGTTTGCATGTTAACATGAAGTATCTTTTCTCACTTTGATCACGGCAAGAAGTTTTGTCCTGGAGGTTTCTTCATCATATACATTTTTCTAGAAGCTCTTGCGCCCTTCACGAACTTCTGATGTAGTAACAGCACATAAACCACTATGCCTCGACATGGAGCCATAAGTCTGTCTTTAAGGTTACCAAGATGTCTTAAGTGCACTGCAGAGCTACGCGTTAGCTGAGCCAAGTGATTCATCCCAGCAATCAAGACAAGAAGCCAAACTGCAATCTGAGCTCCACAAAGTAATTTTTTTTTCTCTTTCTACAGTGTCTTTATTGGTACCTCGTCATAAAGGAACCCAAAAAGCCCTATATAGTCAGATGAGATGATGAGAGGTTAACATAGACATGTAGTTAGTTTAAGTACTGTTCAAAATGTCTAAATATTAGTGCAGCCAACACTACCTATTTTTTTATACTTTAGTTGATTAAAGTTTAAATATGAAATTAACCGAGTGTTTGTACCAGCTTTGGGACTTAACAGAAACACTTTGGTCAGAACCAAAGAAGTGATTTTGGTTGGATACCCAGTCGATAGCTAGACATTTATTTACACTGATACTTTAAGGAAGGTAGTTTTGTTTGGTTCGGGTGTTTCCAGCTTAGATACTGTTACACTCAGTGGTCACTCAGCAGGCACACCTTGTCACCTCTGCAACAGTCTTCCTTAACCAAATGCTGAGTCTCACACCTGTACTTTTATGGACTGTGCAGCAAAGTAGCTGGTACCACATCAGCATTGTCCAAACTATCAACTACTATTGAAATAATCATTGTGTTCTCCCACACACAACCTGATACAAAGAAGTTATGCTTAAATTGTGACCACTGAGTGTAAACGCAGTACAGCTAGCATAGAAAACACTCCTAAACTTAAATTTGATCTGGTGTTGTTTGACGGTAAAAGCTGTATAGAGATGCCACATGATGCTGTTTAAATAAACCTAAGACTCTTCAGCTGTCGAGGAATCACACTGCAGGATGAAGACAAAGTGCTACAAACAGGAGTACAGACTGATCCGTTAGTAGGTTTTGTCCGTTATCTAAGTATGGAGCACAACTCATACTTACTTGGTTAGCAGTTCTCATGTTAACTAGTTAGATACTGTTTGTTTGTTTTTAGTTTAAGATGGTGTTCACAGACATGGTTTAAATTGTCCAGGATACAGTCTAGAAAGAATTACCTTGATGTTAACATTTAAGGTTGTATTGACAGGAGTGAGTGCAAGAGCCACTGAAAGGCTGATTTAACCATGAAGGAAATTCAAAGCTGCAATTTCCAGGTATCCAGAGAAGATCCAGAAGACTACTCGTGATTGTGACCACACCAAGTAAAGCCTAATTGTTAAGTTTGTTTGGATGTAAAGCTACAAACTACAAGACTACACGCAAACATTTATATCTTAAATTGGTGGCACAGTTACGTTATTTCAGCAGCAGTTCAGGCTATGCTTTTACTTCATTGCATATTACATTTGTAATCAGTCTTGTAGTCCAGTCACCAAACCTCAAATCTAAGTCAAACTTTCAGCTCTTCACTGTTGGAATCCATTAATGTTTGCTCACCGAGGTCATGACGAGTCCCCGAGGTAAGAATGGCATGACTGAAGACGTTTGCACATCACTGAGGTCACACCAAACTGCAGACAGTTTCTCATTTTCATCTGACAGGTTTTTTAGTTATAGCCAGAAGAATTTGTCCTTCCAGCCTGTGAAACTGTTAGCTCAGGAAGCTAACATCAGTAGCTTTGACCATCATATAGGGGTTGTTAGCTCAAACAGTGTCAGACGTGACTCATCAATAGGTAACACAGGTAACTCTATATTCACAGTCCGTAAATCTTATAATGCTTCTTTTGAATGTTGCGGTCATCATTAAGTACATGTTAAGTAATGTCATACAGCCTTGAAGCTAAATTCTTTTTTAAATTCAATTTTATTTTTAGTCCAAGTATACCACATAAGTATATCACATATCCTAAATGGCCTTCTAAACACAATTACTGTGAAAGAAAGAAAGCTAACAGAGAGGTTTTACTAGCCGTCCATCTCTAATGTCATGGTGATTATTCTTATAAATATGGTTTGAGTAATATTTCATAACATGTTATCTGGCTTATACACTTCTTAATGAGTTCAGCCTACTAAAGAAGTATTTATTAATCACATTAGTATTTTTAAACCTGTCAGCTTTAATACCTTTGAATGGGACCCTCACAACTCTAAGCTGTGAGCTAACTGTCCCTTCAGTCTGTGAAGCTAAGGTTAGCCCACAGAGCTAACATAGAGAGTTTTAGGGTTCATCAGTCTTATATTGTTATCTTTGGCTCTTCAATATTAATGTTAATGTTGAGTCAGTGATATCAGGAATCTTTAGACTTGAATGTTAGTCATGAATTCATACAATACAACAGTCCAGTTAGACAGCCAAGGTTCTTTACAAGGTCATTGTTTTAAACATGTTTAGATGTCAGATAATACTGTATTTGATGCCAGCACATTTTACCGACTGTTATCCAGACTTCATGTTTGTGGTCTGTTCTTTGATCAGTCTTTGAATTAAACACTGATCGTCACATCTCAGATGGTGTTTGAACTTTTGCACTTCCATCACCTGAGCAACAGTAGGCCGCCCGTCACTCCTCATTCATGCGTATTTAAACCCAATGTGATCACACGTCGAGTCTCATCTTTGCCTTTAAACAGACTGCTCAGGTAACTTCTGTTCACATGTTGCCATCCTGGTATGTCGCAGGACAGAAAAACAGTTTAGACTGAGGTGGAAATGTTGATGAGGTCCAGTATGGAGTCAGGGAACAGAAATGGAAAAATGTCTCAAATAACCTTCATACAAAAGAAATATGTAGATGATCGTGCCATTTAATCAACTTTTCAAACACCCATGAGACACCCTCTGCAGCTCAGCAGCTCTGATCTACAACATGTTGATTTCAGGACATGATGGGCTACTTTCAACATGATATTCATTCAGTCATTCATTGGCTTGTTCTTCTGTTTCTGCTTGAAACACTGAAGAGAAGTTTATTTTTACAAACCAAGTGTAATGGTGTTGATGCAGTTTGAGATTCAGTTCATTTCATTTCTCTAAATGAAATACTGGACCCTTAATGAACTTTAGACCATCAGAAACTTAGAACGAGAATTTATTGATGATAATTCCATGAGGGCAAAGTTTTGTAATTTGATAGAATTAAGTTTTAATGATGTGTTAAATATTAGGATCCAGATTATTGTAATATTATAATTATTATAATAATAATTATTATTATAATATTATTATATTAATTATTATAATATAATATTTTTTTTTTATTTTTTTTTTTTAGAGCTTTGCTGTATTTTTGTGGCATGTTAAGTTTCCATACACAGCCAGCAAAATGTATGGGCGATGTGATACATGAAGTCAGTAGTTAGCTAGGAGACGATATAAATCTGCAGCTAAACATCATCAAACATTCGAATCTTTACTGTGAAGTGTTTTATCATGAATGCAGTTTGATTTTAAAGTTTAGCTGAAGGTTTGAAATGACAGAAAAGTTGTGCATTGCAGAATGGCACTATTTGTTGTCTTGATGGTGAAGGTAGGTGATCATTTTGATCTCTTAATTGATCAGACTAAGAATTTTCTCATTGTTTAAGAAATGAGACATTTTCCTGTGATCAGTCTGTTGTCTTTTGGTTTTACATTAGCACATTTTTAATTAATTATCACTATGAAATGGTTAAACTGTAAAGTACATGACAAACTTTCCTGATAGAGTATTGCGTAATTGCGTAAGTCAATTAAATGATGTTTGATATGAAGTAGAAAGTTTTAATAAATAAGAAGGTGCTGAAATTAACAAATGTATGACAACCGTTAATACAGAACAAAGTCAGAACAACAAGCAGAAAGGCAAATGATAGAAAAAGCTACACAGAGGTTGATTCTATGCAGGATATTTGGTAAATATTTGGTGCGTGTAGTCTGTAAAAAAAAAAATATATATATATATATACATATGGTTTCACAAACATCAAGTGGATTTAGTCAAACCTCCATAGATATCAGAGTCATGTTGACATCTGTCCATCTTCTTCCATAATCTCTGATTTGTCCACAGCAAAGGTGCTGGAAGACCATTTTTAACATTTCTGTAGTTCACATTGATAAAGGTACTAGACTGGTCTAAGAGCACAACCAATACTGGCCAAAGTCTACAGACCAGACCAACAGATCTTTGTGAAACCATCTTAAGGGCCCGATGTACAGTGAGAGATAGTTTGGATCGACTATTAAAAAAGATTCTTCAGGCTTTACGACTTACAAATGTATTCTGTGAAAATTTGTAGGCAAGCCGATCAGCAGTGAGCCCAAGAACATTTGGATTTGTGGTCATTCACTGGTCTTCTGGGCTGAGTCTCGGGCCAAGTCTCCAGAGGTAGGTATGCAGCTGGGCATGGACCCTAGCAAGGTGGCCATCTGGTGGAAGGGTACTCAGGGCATGACATGGCCCCAGCTCCTGCCCCAGCTCCACCAGTTGAAGGTCACCTGGCCCAACCCGGACGTCCTCATCATACACCTGGGCGGCAACGACTTGAGCACCGACAGCCCCACTGACTTGCTGGCCTCTGTCAAGAAGGACCTGACATCCATGAGGAGCATCTTCCCGCAGTGTGTCCTTGTGTGGTCCAACATCCTCCCTCGCAGGGCGTGGCGCCACTCAGAGGACAGCCATGAAGTTGATCTGGTCCGAACCACAGTGAATCGCAGGATCCAAAACATCATCTCAGACCTGGGTGGCACCTCGCTGACCCATGACAACATACGGTGTGGCACAAACACAGGTCTGTATCGGACCGACGGTGTTCATCTGTCCCCCAAAGGCATTGATGTTTACAATCTGAACCTCCAGGATTTTCTGGAGAAATGGGAGATGGCTTCAGAGAAAAGCTAAGAGGTGTAACACTTTTTTTCTGTTGTTTTTATGTCATCTCTTTTAGTTCTGATCATAGCTAGGCAGTTTGATTCAAATAACCACAACTTTATTCAAGTTCATAAAACTCATCTATGAAGAATCCCATCTGGTTAGTAGTTTTCTTATTGTGTAGGAACAGCCATCATACATGGGAAATATCTTTGTCTGTCTTCAACAATAAACTGTATATGAACTGATCAGCTGTTTGATCTCAGTCTTCATTTCCTGAATGAATTCTGTGACCCTGCAGATTTGGATGTGATTTTGAAGAGCAGAAAGATTTTGTTCATGTGGAAATCATTTTTATAATCTGAACACAGCTGTTACTTTTGCAGGTAAGTGTAGTTTAAATTTTAAAAAGTGTCATCAATAATCAACATTTTCATTGTTTGTGCTTCAAGTTAATTTGAACACAAATGACTGTCTTTTTACTGATTTGATTCTGTGCTCTGCGATCAGACTCAAAAGGTTGCAGGAACAAAGTCCATATTGTATAGTCATGTTAACATGTGAATTTTTTTTTTTTTTTATATAAGTCTGAGTTCAGTAATTTTCTGAACGTTGTCATCATTAACACCAAAATAAAACAAGTTTTCATGTATGTCTTTTTCAGACTTCTCTAAAAGGATCTGAAATATTTTTATAATTATCAACCTTCCAACTTCTTTATGACATGAAAAACATATTTAAGAAGTTAATTTATGTTTACAGATAGAGTTAGAAAGCGAGAGAAGACAAAATCCCAAAACTCAAAAAACGTTTTAAGAACATATTTTGATGCAGGGGATCTCCTCAGGTCTTCAACATCAGATCATAAAGCAGGACAGGCTGCAGGACTTTCAAATCAAATTAAATTTGATTTGTATACCCAAAGTCACAAAATATATTTGCCTCAGAGGGCTTTACAATCTGTACAGAGAGTGACACCCTCTGTCCTTAGACCCTCGGTTCAAGTGAGGAAAAACTTGCCCACAAAAAACCCATTTTAGGGGTGGTGTTTAGCTCAGTTGGTAGAGCAGCGGCCCCATATGCGAAGTCTTGTTGCAGGGGCTCAGGGGCTCAGGTTCGAGTCCCGACCTGGGCAGCCCCTTCCCGCATGTCATTCCTCATCTCTCCCCACGTTTCCTGTCACTCTTCAGCTGTCTCTATCCAATAAAGAAAAAAGGCCAAAGAACAATATTTTTAAAAAAACCTTTTAACAGGGAAAAAAGGTGGAAGAAACCTCAGGAAGAGCCACAGAGGAGGGATCCCTCTCCCAGGACGGACAGATGTGCAATGGATGTCACGTGTACAGAACAAATCAACACAAACATTTGTATAATTACAATGAATGATAAAGTGATTACAGTAGCAGTGGAACCTGTGATAGACACAGATGCACAGCAGCAGCAAGTCAATAACTTTGTGCTTCAGTGCTATCTCTTCCAAAAATAATGCCCAGTCCAAACTGACAGTTAACCCAATTTAAATCCAGTAAGTCTGGAACTCTCAGAGGTCCTGGAGTCCAGAAGTCCTTCTCAGTCAGTCATTCTGTCTGTCCCCGTTAGTAGTCCAGTCTCAGTTGTTGTTCAAGAGACCACTGCAAAATTATCAGTTTCTCTGGTTTTACTCTTTATAGGTATGTGTTTGAGTAAAATGATTTTTTTTTTTTTGTTTTATTCTATAAACTACTGACAACATTTCTCCCAATTTCCAAATACAAATATCGTCATTTAGAGCATTTATTTACAGAAAATGGCAACTGGTCAAAATAACAAAAAAAGATGCATTTGTGTTTTCAGACCTCAAATAATGCAAAAAGAAAAAAAAAGTTCATAATCATTTTTAGTTAAGGTCTGAAGATTGGGCTGGCTATGACAACACTTGGCAGAAGCACTGTACCAATATGAATTGGTACAGTACCAGAACCAAAATGGGAGAGGCAGAAAAAAATAAACTTTCAGACAGACAAGTGAATCTTCTCAAAATTCTCAGTCTTAAGGACCGAAGAAGAAAGACCTCAAGAGAACTGCGCGACAAGATCAATGCCACAAGGACTAATGGTGCAACAGTGTGTTCAAGAACTGTCAGAAACTGGATGAAGAAGGACTTGTTGGCAGAATAGCAGCAAAGAAACATTACTGAAAGACAAACAGAGAGTGAAACACCTAAAAGAAATGGACAGAGGAAGATTGGTATAAATAGTTGTTTGAAGTTTGAACAGTGTATGTTGGATGGAGAGGTAGAAAAATGAGTTAGACACAGAGGGGGTATGGTCTGGGGACATTTCAGCCCTGGGAACAGGTGACTTAGTGAACACTAATGCATCATGGATGAAAAGGTATACCACAACATTGTGATGAGACACAGAATAGCATCTGGGAGTTCTTATTAGGAGATCTTATTAGGCCTGGATTTATTTTCCATGAACATTCTTCTATTGTCTGAACGACCTGTGACAGAAGGAATCTGCTGAAACATTGAAAATGATGGGCTGACATCCTCAAAGTCCAGACCTCAACCCCATAGAGCAAATTAAACTGGATAGATCTGTTGTACATTCAAAGGAAAGCCTTTGGCTTGAGCTGCAGAAGGCATGGGATAACGTTAGTATTGAAATTCTCAGGAAATATTTTGACACAATGCCAGAGAGATGTGCTGCTTTAACTGCTGCAAAAGGTGGACATACTAAATATTAAAGTTCATCAGCAGGACTCACTTCATCTGATATTTGTTGTGCTCAGAGTAACCATCTGCATGTTTCGTGAACATTATAAAATGAAAGAGAAGACAGCTCTGTGATGGACTAAAATCTGTTTTTATTCATTAAGAACCTGTGAAATTCATCAAATCTTTTTTTCTGCTGTTCCTCATCTGCTCATTTTCTTTGAATCTGGAACTAATCTGGTTTGCTGACTTGACATGTTTAAATGAGTCACTTCAAAGGTTCAAACCAGCTCAAGTTTAGTGAACGAGAAGTTTTTTCAGCTTTAGACGACATTAAAGTGAAAAACTGTCAGACTCAAATGAAAAGTCTTCAGACCTAATGACGTCCTCACTGTAAGTTATGGAACATCATTTGTACAGTCGTGGCTGAAAGCCCAGCAGAGTCCAGCAGGTGGCGGTAAAGCAGCACCGAGGATGCAAGCTGCCGTTAAAGGTGCAGAAGAAGAAGAAGAAGGAGGTTTGCTTGCATGCATGTAGAGAATAAGAGAGTTTTGATAAAGACCTCCATTATTGATTCACGCACTAAGTGAAGCGCCTGCAGCTTTCTGTGCACATTTAAAGCTGCACACCGGAGCTGCTTCGCCGCGAGAACACACACAATCTCTGCGGGAGGAGATGTACCGTGGTCGGCCTCCACCGAGAGGAGGCTACCCCCCGCCTTTCGAAGGCAGAGGCCGAGGTCCGCCGCCCCGTGGGCCGTACCCGGCACCGGGCTACAGAGACGAGAGGAACCGGCCCAAGCCTCTGCACCACCCCGGCTACCACGACCACGGTCACCCCGACTCGTACCGCCGCTCCCCGCCGCGCAGGAGGTACCCTTCCCCCGGGTCAGGAAGTCACCGAGGCGGAGAGTACTGGGCCGGTGGTCCGTCGAGAGAGGTGAGTGAGCTGCTCATGTGGATTTTCCCCCTCAGACTGGGTTCGTTCATGTTTCTGACTCTGGAGGATGAATTGTGCTTCAAAGAGCTCTGAACATAATAATAATAACATAATTTATTAGCACCGGCCCACCAAACTCCACCAGAACACATTCCATTTACCACTGCTGTCTGCTGGGTCGGACTTCAACAACAACTCTTTTCATTCTGAAAGGTTCTGACCCAAACATCAGGCCAACTTCCGGTAACTTCAATCGCCCAAGCCTCACTTCGTCATCAGTCCTTTTACGGTCATTAGTGGAAACACACCATACTGAGCTGACGTCAACTAGCATCACAAACCGGCTGTAAATCAGTGTTCGGCTGCAGAGGTTCGGTTCTTTGCGGTGGTCCAAACACAGGCTCGGTTCTTTGATCCGTCACACTGAGCATCTTCAGGTGGTTCTTCATGTTCATGGAGCTGACACCCAAGATCTGTTTGTAATCCATAACCTTCAAAACTCACTAAAGTGTGTTCAGTCTGGACCGAGTGTGTTCACGTGTGTTGACATGTGTGACGACTGTTGAACTGATTTTTTTCATATTTGTTGCAGAGGTCTCTGTCACCTCGTGGGCCGCTTCCCCTGGACCACAACCTGGTCATCACCGTCGGCAACGAACTGATTGGACCGCCTGGGTCTGCCCCCTTACGCCATCATGACAGGTGCTCATTAATATTCATATGCTGGTCTCATTAATATTTATAACGTTCTCATGAGTATTCACAGTTAAAGTAAATAAACATGAAGGGAATCACGAGAGTCTCAAACTCTGTGCTGATCCGATCCAGTCCAGTTAAAGACCCTGTTTCTATACAGAGACTACCCTTCTCGACCAGAGTACGAGCGGAGCCGGAGCTGTGGCCGACCTCACAGCCGAAGTCGAGAACCAAGTCCGGATCGGAGCCAGGCCAAGAGTCGGGGACGGAGTAAGAGCCGGGCCCGCAGCCAGAGTCGCAGTCCTGACCGGAGCTGGCCCAAGAGCCGCAGACGGAGCAGGAGTTGCAGTCTGGACCGGAGCCGGGCCAAGAGCCGCGGACGGAGCCGGAGCCGCAGTCCCGACCGGAGCCGGGCCAAGAGCCGCGGACGGAGCCGGAGCCGCAGTCCCGACCGGAGCCGGGCCAAGAGCCGCGGACGGAGCAAGAGTCGGCTCCACAGCAGGTCCAGGTCCAGATCCAGATCCAGAGGGCGGAGCTACAGCAAAGCAGCGAGCCGTGGGCGCAGTAAAAGCCAGCCGAGGAGTCGCAGCGTGAGCAGCAGCTCGAGCTCCAGCAGCCACAGCGGAGATGACGGCTCCGAGAAAACCAGGAAAGGGTTCAAAGAGCTGGAGATGGCTCGACGCAGGAAGGAGCTGGAGGAGATGTTGAGTCTGCCAACCAAGTCCATCCTGAAGAAACGCAACGACTCCGAGGACTCACCATCACTCAGGGTAGGACTCAACAACACCCCATGAACATACAGAGACATGCTGACTGCAGTGTTGTTGTCAACAAGACAGTTCATCATGTGTTATCTCTGATGATTTAAAACTGTGAATATTACACATGTTGTTCCTTTTTAAATCAAAGCTCGTCATGTGACCTGTCAGCAGACGATCTGTGCTCAAAGGCGTCACTCTGTTCTGTTTCTGTGTTTCAGAGCTCAGAATCTCCCAGAGGTCCAGAAGGCTCCAACATTTGTCGGATGGCCGACCAGCTGCTGCTGGCTGTTAAAGGCATGGAACCGCACAGGGTGGCCTCCATGCTGTCAGAGCTGCGCTCTGACCCGCAGATGGCTCAACGCACCAGCCTTGACGCCGAGATCAAAGAGATCCTCAACCTGCTGGGAGGGCAGGCCGCAGGGGCCAAGGCTCTGGAGAAGACGGTGGACGACATCGAAGATGAAGAGGAGTTCCTGTACGGAGACTCGGAGGAGCCCAAACCTCCACCAGCGTCCGAGCCTATCCGACACCATGGCCTGGATCTGTACGGAGACGTGACGGAGGAGGCGCTGTACGGAGACTACCCGCCACAGAAAGCCGCCATTGCTCAGACGTATGGCCTCCCACTGGGGGCCTCGCCTCACCTTCAGGCTACTCCCATCATGGGGGAGGTGGACATGAGGTACGTGAGCCAGCCCACCATCAGCCCCGACCAGAACATCACGGTCCAGATGTCAAACCCCGCCTATATGCCTGGGATGGAACCGCTGGAGGAGAGCGAGCGCCAGGCGCTGGAAGAGTATGAGAAGATCCAGGACTTGTTGAAGACTATCGGCCTGGACTTGGGTGTGACAGAGATCAGCAAGATGGCCGCCAGGACCAAAGAGAGGCTTCATGGGAACAAGCCACCTCCGAAGACACCCACACGCTGTAGATGGTACTCCTCCGGGAGCTCGGATGGCAGCTGCCGAAGCCGGGGCCGCAGGAGGCAGAGCCACAGCGGCAGCTCCAGCTCTAGCAGCAGCAGGAGTCGCAGCTGCGGGCGGGGGAGCAGCTGGAGTAGTGACAACAGCCGCCGCAGGAAGAGCTCAGCTCCACCCAGACCTCACAAAGACAGAGACGTGAAAGAGACGAAGATCGAGTGCAACGACGCAGCGCCACCTCCACCGCACAAAGAGCCGCCACCACCACACAAAACCCCCGTCTCGAACGCTCTCCCGCCTCCCGCCGTGCCCATACCCACATACCCCCCCTCGCAGGTCCATGGCATGATGCCCCCCAACTTTCCCCCACCAGGTTACAGCCAGTATGGAAACTACCTTCCCTACATGCACCAGCAGTGGCCACCCATGTACCCGCCCCCCAATGTGACCATGCCCCCCCAGACTGGCCACGACGAGTTCCCCCCTACTCTGCCCTACAAGCAGCCCTACAACAAAGTGCCCCCTGATCCCCGGGTCAAAGGTCAGTGTGATCAGGTGATGTCATTAAAGGAATATTCCACCTTCTGAGCTTTTATTGAATTTAGAGAGAATAAACAAGATTTGAAAGAGGATGTTTGATGATGTCATTGTTGGTGTCCTCAGCTTTGGTGAAGAGTTGTGTTCGGGACGCTGAGAAGGGAAAAGTCAGCAGCCATGACAGGAGAGTGTCTGAGGAGCAGAACAACGAGAGTCAAAAACAAAAGGTTTGACCTTCATTCATCACCTTCAGGCATGAAGCCAACATGTCACAAACACCTGCGCTGCAGACCAACCACCACTGATGAGGACTGCAGGTAAACCAGGTGTCATCAGGTTGGTCCACCTGACTGTTTGTTCTGTGTGTTCAGGTTCTGGAGGAGAGAGAGAAGCTGAAGCAGGAGAGAGAGATCAGGATGAAGAAGAAAGAATATCTGATGAAGGAGCTGGAGAGGCTCAGGAAGCAACAAGGTGAGTTCACGCAGAGGCTCCATATTAAGGTCACCTGTAGGCCGTCGGGGTCACCTGTGGGCTGCTGACTCTGCCTTCATGTGAGTCGTTGGTGTCACATCAGGACAGAGTGGAGGTCATGCTGAGGTCTTCATGAGCTGAGCTGATGGGTATTGCAGCCTTTCTTCTTGAGTGTGTTGGTTCAGATCATCGATGATGTTAAATATCATCACAAACTGAAATCAATGCATAGACTGTGTGAAACAGAGCCTGAGGACGACATGAACTCTCTTCATTGAAGTGACATGTTTCAGAAGGTTCCTCAGCCGTATAGTTATCTCTGAACGTCCTTCAGACTCCACAGACCAAAGTGTTGTTTTATGACATGTTTGTTGTTTTCAGGCGAGCTCCTGAGGAAGAAGCGCCGGGAGAAGGGAGGCCACAAAGACCCTCTGCTGCAGGAGATCAGCCACCTGCAGGAGGAGGTCATGACTCAGATCTCCAACCTGCGCAAAGAGCATGAGACCGCCGAGAAGAAACGCAACGAGATCGACAAGGTGGCACTCATCCTCGGCCTGAGCCCATCAGACCGGCCCCGCAGGACCAACAAGCCAGCTGAGGAACAGGAGGAACTGCCGCCACCATCAGAGAAGAAGAAACGTGAGGCGGAGAGGAGTCCTGACGACCGACAGGCAGCCGGCAGCTCCATGATCAAGGTACAAACACCTGCAGAGGAGGTAAAACAGGAAATACTACATAGAGGTCATCATAGCTAGGGCTCATTACTTTTTCTATTTTACTAACAAAGCCCCTGAATTTCTCAGTAAAATGTACGTAGAATATTGTGACATGAATAAGTTAAAGAGGTCGCAGGTATCAGGTCTGATTTCTGATGAAAACAGAGGCTAAATACTAAAGCTGATGATTGTCTTCATTTACTAACTTGTAACGAAGCTTTTATTTCTGTTGTTAGCTCCTTTGACTTTGATCACATTTGACTTGTTAGTTTGCGGTTTTTGTCAGCTCAGGATCAGCTGAAACAGGCGTCACTGTTCACCTGAACACTCAACACAAATGTAGCTTCAATGTTTCCTTCAAAATAAGATGCCAAAGTCAGACAGTGTGTGGAGGCTGCACAGCTAAAACTGAAATAAACCAAATAAAGTCAGATGAAGGTTGGGGCTGTTATTACCTGTATCACCTGGTAAATTCACTATAACATACTGACTTAGACTGCACTTTATTGATCCCTTTGGGATGACTCCCTCAAGGAAATTGAATATAAGAACAGATACTACACTTGATCTTAGCCAAAAGGCAGAGAAGCTGTAAGGTTCCCACAACACTAACTCCATCAGTCCAACAACAATTATTAATTCAGTCACTTCTACATTAGGAGAGAGGGGAGAGTCAGTCAAAGGCTTGTAATCTGAAACATCTGTACAGGAAGTAACAAGTTTTACTGACGGTAGCTTCACAGCGACTGAGAAAACCACTGTTAGAGACAGACGGGGCTGTGTTTTTTCACCACATTCAGTGACCATAAAGAGTTCAGCTTCCAGAGAAATGTTCATCATAAACTTTACTTGACATATTGTCTGATCGTGTCCTGTCAGCTTGAACTTGGACAGCTCAGTCCAAGACTGACTTTTGTCTTCACAGCTTCAGTGATAATGATAGAAAGTTTAGTGCATCTTTGTAAAGTTCTTAAACTGATGTATGTCACCTTTTTTAAATATGAACGGTTTCATCACAAGCTTTTAAAAGACCAAATGTACGTTCATTTGTTTCTTTCTGATGGAAATTAAACGGTAAAGCGTTAGAAGTTACTGTCGGTAAAAAAGCGACTGCCGGATTCTCACAAATTGTTCGATTAACGTCTTCGAGGCTGGAATTCATTGAAGGTAAGAAACCTTTAAATCTTCAATCGAGTTTTAAAGATGAACTTTAACAAATGTTTTCGTCTGAGTGAATCCTGTCCAATTCCACCACCATGTTAACTCTCCTCCATCTTTGTTTCTTAGCAGACCTCAGAGGCCCCGCTGCCGTCGACATTGTCTTCGGACAAGCCCTCCACCAACTCCCCGGCTCCGCCCCCAGAGCCATTTGAATACTATGACGCAGGAAACCACTGGTGCAAAAATTGTAACGTCACCTCTGGTTCCATGTTTGATTTTTTCACACACTTGCACAGCAAAACACATCGAAAGGTTTGTGACAGTTTTTAATTTTTTTTTGTCATTTCCCGTCTGTCAGCTGTACAAGACCATGTCTTTGTTTGAGAAGGAGTTGTTTTGATATTCACACCTGTACAGTCCTTTTACTTGTTTGTTCCTTTACATTTAATTTTTGGTTTCTCTTCACAGACTCTGGACCCGTACGACCGGCCCTGGGCTTCTACTCCCACCAAAACCTCCAAGAACGCTTCGTCAGAAGAGAAGCTTACCAAACCAGCCAAAGGTACTCGTACTGCACATTCATCATTTCTGAAAAGTCGCCATGATGCTGCTTCTTTGCCTAGTGTTGATCCTAGTATATAGATCCCTTGAATGATCCTAGTGTCTGAGTCCCTGAATTTTGTTAGGCGTCTTCTGCTTCCAGGTGGAGCTCAGTGTGGATCTTCTTAATGAAAACATTGCTAACGAAGTGACAAAGACTCGTGGAACCACAGAGGAAACTCCTGTCCACACTCCTGATGTCAATTCATTTGTTTTTCATGAGTCATCTTCAAATGAAGGCTGCTGTGAATGTAACATACTGCAGTAACCTTTGGAAAAGTGCTTTAACTTCTCATCACAGGTGTGTCTGTCCTCATTTTACTACATTTCCTGTAGTAACCCTGATATCACTGAGTAGTTCGCACTTTTCCATCGGTTACTGCTCTGAACAAAGACCACTGAACAGTACATCATCTATTTTTTAATATTTCCTCATAAGATGTTCCTCTCTAACCCTCTCCTGTTCAGACAGGTCCTGGAAATGGACACGTCCATCAGGTAAACATGATTGACAGTTTATTTTATCGCCACCTGTGGGATTAAAATCTATCACGTGTGTTTTGCTGCAGGTTCGGAGTTCCTGCTGCCCGTCAGAGGATTCTTCTGCCTGCTATGTAAAGACTTCTACGGAGACGGCATTTGTGCAGAGGAGCACGTCACCACACATGCTCACAATGAGAAATACAAGGTATTTAAGTGAGGGGGCGAACCGCTGAGTGAATGAGTGAGCTTTTCCTTTATAACTTCATCATGTTGACCTCTTTTGGACTTTTTAGATGTTTGTACAAATTAGTGTCAGCCCATCGCTGATGACTGATGGTCGTCACCGCTGAGACTTCGACCGTTGTAATAATATCATGATTTAAAAGCAGCATTTTTCAAACTAAATGTCAAGTCAGTCCAATATGACCAAGTTCTAGTTGAAAGTACAAGTATTGTACATGTGAATGATCTGATTGGATCCAATGCAGTTCAGACCACAAACAGAACTTAGTGCAGTAATTTGAAATGTTTTGATGATCTGAAGTTTGAAGGTTGGTTTGTTTGTCAGGCAAAAGTTGTTGATGTGTTTTCCTCAATCTCCCATCTTTCTGTTTTAATGCCTCCTTCACCAGAAACAAATGTACGAGAACCCCATGTATGAACAGAGGAGGAACCTGGACCGGCAGGCAGGACTGGCTTCAGAGACAAGTGGAAAGAAACGCAAACATGAGGACGACGAGAAGGGAAACAAAGACAAGGAGGAAAAGTCCAAACACAAAAAGGAGAAAAAGGACAAGGAGAAAAATAAAGAGGAGGACGTCCAGAAGGAGGAGAGATCTCAACTTAAAAAGGAAGAGGAGGACAAGTCGAAGTCAGTTAACAAAGAGGAGGATGTTAAAGACACCAGAAGTGTGAAAGAGGAGAAGCCTTCTTACAGCAAGAAAGATGAGGATGAAAAGCATGACTACAGCAAGAAGGATGAGAAATACCGGTACAGCAGAGAGGGCAGAAGAGATGAGGACGACAGATACAAATATAGTAGAGAAGAAGAATATCGGTACCGATATGACGACCGGTCCAAATACGGACCGAGAGAAGATGAGGACAAGTATAAATACAGTAAATATTCAGATTTCAGATCCAAATATGACCGAGAGCGAGATGAAGGGAAACCTAAGGCTGAGAAGGAAGCTTTTAAAAAGACTGACCCAGATAAACCAGCAGGGAAACCAGAGGTCAGCAAGCCTGAACCTCCACCAAAGCCCTACGACACGCCCAAAATCCTCTGTGGACCCAGTCCCGCCATGAGGGCAAAGCTCCGCAAGCAGAGCCAGGAAGCCAGCAAAACACCACCTGTGACCACTTCATTTGCAAAGTTCACGTGGAAAAAGAAGGAGAACGTTCTGGCAAAGGAGGCGGCAAAAGTGGCCGCAGAGTTCATCAAGGAGGATGAAGCGGCTGTGAAGCAGAATCCGGTCTCTGTGGAGGACTCTTTTGCTAAATCTCTGGCTGTTGCCAAGGAGATTGCCCAGAAGCTTGGGGGCCAGCAGAACGTGCCTCCTCCCTGGGGATCCAACAGCGCTAACCGGGGAAGGATCCGGCCCAACCTCCCTGCACCCGCTGCAGTCCTGAGGAAAGCAACCATGATGGGTAAACCTGCACCTCTGAATACCTTCCTCTCCATCAGACCTCAAAACACAACTGTACTTGAATCTCCTTCAAAAGATGCACCGATATTCCCCGATCCTCTCACAAAGGCTCTAAATGCTCAGAACACACTGCTGGAAGCTAAACCTCAGCCACCAACTGGTAGACCTGGGCCAGTAGAAACTATGTCTGGACTTATCGTTGCTAGAGTAGAGCCCTCTGAGGCTAAAGCTCCACCACCAGTGTCTCAATCTGCACCACTGGAGGTCAAACCTGTGCCAAAAGTGTCTCAACTTGCACCAATCGAGGCGAAGCCACCTGAGGCTAAACCTCTGCTGCCAACCTTGAGACCTGCACCATTTGAGGTGAAACCAGCACCACCAGTTTGTAAACCGGCTCCGTTTGAGGTGAAACCAGCACCCCCAGTTTGTAAACCTGCTCCCTTTGAGGTGAAACCAGCACCCCCAGTTTGTAAACCTGCTCCATCTGCGGCTAAACCGGCAATGATAAAGATAGTGTCTGACGTGGCAGCTCCTGGCGTCCCGGAAAGTGAGCAAACCCGTACGGTGTTCGTCAAGCCTCCACCTTTCACGACTATGGGTGACGGATCTCAGAAATCTGAGAAAGTTAAGAGTAACCTGGCTGCAGCCAAAGCCCAGCAATTATTTCACATCTTCTACAGCAGCGTTGGCCAATCAGGCGCCTCCGCCATCACCAAACCAACAACAGACGGCAAAGCTGATGGAAGTGCCACCAATAAAAGTCAACTTCCTACCCCGCAAGCTCAAAAACCGCACGCTCAGCAACAGCCTTTTACACAGTCTCAACCTCCAGCTATGGTTTGTACATCTCCACAACTGCAGTCAAATAAATCCCAGAGTCCACAAACCAACCCAGAACCAGACATTCAGATCGCCTCTGTTTGGTCTTTGCAGTCTACCGCAGCTCCAACACCTGAGCTGTCACTGACTCCATCCAAAACAACTTCACAAACAACACAACCAAAACTAAATCACCCATCCCAGTCTGAGCTTCAGAGTGTACCCCAAAACCAGCCCTCCACTCTGAAATCTGAGTCCCAACTCATCACAAAATCCAAGCCTGTTGAGCTGGAACCAACATGTCAAACTCAGTCCCAGCCCAAACTGACTCCTCAAATCCAAACAGAACCACAGTCTGAAACTGAACCAACGGAGGAGGCCGAGCCCCTATCCTATCCACCATCCCAGTCTGAGGCTCAGAGTGTAGCCCAAAACCAGTCTATGACTTCTAAATCAGAGTTTCAATTCACTCCACAATCTGAGACTGCCAAGCTGGAACCAAATCATCAAATTCAGTCCCAGCCCAAACTGACTCCTCAAATCCAAACAAAGCTCCAGTCTGAAACTGAACCCTCAGCCCATCCAGAAACACATTCTGTCACAGAACCTGAACCCAAACCGGGCCCCAAAACTAGAGGCAAGCCAACTCCGACAAAGAGAATCCCTCCTGCCCCCAGGCCTGTCCGACAAACCAGATCCCAAACCAGATATCAGACCCGGCAGCAGCAGCAAAGCCAGTCCGAGCCAGAACCTGAGCCGGCTTCAGGAGATTCTGACTCGGCAGCTTCAGAACCAAAGGGGGTGAACATGTCAGATCCTGGCTCTGGTTCGCAGCCAGAGGATGGGGCACTCAGTGAGGGGGACCCTCGGTTGATGGAGATCACTTCTGAAAACCTGGGCCTCGCCTCCGACATGTCCTGTCTGGACTTTGAGTATGATTATAACTTTGAGTAGCAGCTCACAGGTTTCATCAGAACCGCTCACAGAGCCAGTATTTTCAGAAGCTAGTCTTTCATCAGTCATGGACTGGACTTGATGACAGGTGGAAGACTTGAGACTTTTAAAACACTGACCATCTGTTCAAAGGTCCAGTTTGATGTTAAGTGAAGCTTGTTCTGTCTTAGTCTGAGGTTTCAGGTTCATTCCTGTGGATCCAGTACAGAAATGGTCTATGTCTCGTCCTGTATGGCACGCAATCTTTTACTGATCCACAAAGAACCCGAAATGGACAAAACGACAGTGAATCTGAAGGTGGACTGTTGTTGTGGACCTTCACTGTTGACCAGATGACACTTTTCTCATCCACAAACTCGATCCGTGTTTGTCAGATTCACTGTTGGTTTCTGTCTGCGCGTAGGATTTTTGATGAACAGTGGAGCTCTGCAGCACAGAGAGCTCTTATACTTTGTACTAAAAGATCTGGGTCTGTTTTTCAGGGTTTCATCACTAAAGTGGCTCCAAACGGGGTCTCTGTGGGCTCAGCGGTCATTTTAAAGGTTGCAAGACAATGAACACAACAGGAAGGATGTGGTTTATTTTGTTGACGCTCCTCTGATTAATCTCTGAATGTTGTTTTTCTCTCTCTGAAATGACTCGATCATCATCTTTCTTTATAACCCGCAGACATACAAAATCATCAAGGTTCACCATTGAAATGTTGAACCATGACAGCAAAGCTCTGCTGTCCACAGACTTTAGGTCATGTTAATACAGACAATCTTTGTTAGTCTGGTTCCCTGATCACTTTTTGAGCTCCATCTTCTCATCTGGCTCTGTGAAGACAGAAGAAGATCAAACAAGTGTCTTTGTCAGTTGTTCTAAGATCAGATGTGTCCTTGTTCTTTTCTTTGTCCTCCTGAAGGTCGGGTTCTCAACACCGTCTGTTGTTTCCTTTGTTTTCTGTTCAGAAAAAAATCAAAGTCTCACTTTGAAAGTTAACTGCAGATCCAGGATCTGATTCATATTAAAAAAAAAAAAAAAAAAAAAGTTTCAGGTTTTCTCCCTGCCACATGTTGTGACACTGATCTGTGGCCAGTGTGTGTGAACACAAATAAACTGGTGATTTAAGAGGTTTTAATAGAAGCTGTGTGCTGATTCTTCAACACAGACCTCACCTCATTGTTCGTTTATGACATGATACCAACACGATGAAACGTGTTCTTCATGACAAAAGTTAGATCAGACATCTAGAAATTAGACTTTACAATAAAATAAATCAGTTTAGTTCACACACACCATGTGAAAGTTAGCCAATCAGAATCTACCCTGACAGGTGAGCACCGACTGCCACGCCAATATTTCACCATCTAAGGAAAGTCTGCTTATCATGGAGGTGATGGAGAATTACGGCAAACCAAACAAAAAACAATTTAACAGCTGTAGACAGATGTGATCTCAACTGCTGCAGGTAAACCACCATCTTTATCTCCTGCATGTACGTCATAGACCATGTGTGTCATTTGACTTTTTTGATGAGTCGCCAAGAAGAGACCCTTTAAATTTAAAATGTGTATATACACACACAATGTATTCACAGTGTTTCACTGTTACAGAAACTGTTTTCAGTTTTCAGTCTTTTACTGTCATGGTTTAACAGTTTTGGACATTTTTGTATTTATTTCTGGGTTTTTTTGTTAAAAATCTTTATTTGAACACATTTTCTATGCTTTCATCTAAAAGAACCGCTGTCTGAAAAAAAAAAATACACAAGCAACCAGCTGGACCAGAATCAGAACCGGGTCTGCTGATTCTTGACTGGGACTGTATAATCCTAATGTAAACACTGTGACACCTGATCCTCTTTATTTTTTACAGTACGTTCATGTTTGTTGTTTGTTCATTTATTTCATGTTTAATTTTGTTATATTATTTTGTTTCTTCGTCTTATTCAATCTTCAGTCTGTCTCATCGTTCTGTTAACTCTTCAACATGTGACAAAGAAAATTTTTTCATTAATTTTATATATTGTAATTGAAAAGAGTTTGTGTTGAAACAGGCGAGTCGCTCGATGTTGATGTGATGAGACGTTGAAGATGTTAATGATCATTAAACAGTAGCATCAGATCATAATTTAAAAAGTTTTAAATGAAAGAATAATGAATAGTTTCTGCTCATTAACAAATGATGTGACAGGTTTAAATGTGAATAAACACAGCAGATGACTGAAGACAGATTTTATGTTCAGAAAGTAAAAAATGTCATGGTGCAGTCTTCTTAATTCACGCTTACGTCTGAACTTTGAAATAATCTTCAGTCGTAGCTAACATTGTATAATGACAGCATGCTGATATTCAGAATAACTTTCTCTTTTTGTTTAAACGGAGACGTGTTGATGTGAAATAAATCAGCTTTCCTCTGAGAGTCTGAAGTGGACGTGGAGTCTCCTGCAGGAAGGTAAGCTGAGCAGCTTCATGTGAACATTACGTATGTGTAGATTTACATCTGTCTTCAATTTGACGTGAAATGTTCAGAGACAGACGTGTTGTTCTGTTTCTGAATGTTTGGACTCCTGAAGCCAACCCGAAGGTCTGTGATCATGTGACTGAAGAAAACATGAAGAAAATTTGAAATAAAGATTGAACTGAACAACGGGTGTGGTGAAGTTTCTGACTTTAAAGCAGTTTCGGAGTGTAATCCCACTGTGGTAAATATGTTAAGCTGTACTCAAGTATTTGTTCTGATTACATTACTTATTATCAAAAACTAGACCTCCTCTAAGACCACAGTCCAGACCTGCTGCAGGCCCATAGGCCTGACCCAAAGGCGAGGTGAAGGTCTGTAGACCGACTTCAGTTTGATGAGAAGAGATGTTTTTCAGGGTCAGAACTTTGAGAGTATCTCCAACACTGCAGTACTTAGGTGGTGCAGAGTGGAGGTGATGGTGTCAGGGTGGAGGTGTTATTTGGGTGGAGGTGATGGTGCTGGGGTGAGATGAATTAGATTAGATTAGTTTAATTTCGTGACAGCTTCACGAACTGCCGTGAGACTGGGTTGTGTCATCGGGGTGGTAGTGATGGTGTCAGGGTGGAGGTGATGGTATCAGGATGGAGGTGGGTGGAGGTGTTTTGTTGCTGGGGAAGACTCTCGTCCTTTCTTGCCTCCCTGCAGCCTCACCCTCTTCCGCTGAACTCTGGCAGCCAATCAGAAAAATCCCTCCACGCGTCGTTAGGCAGGCGTGCGCGTCAGTAGCCAATCGCAGTGTCCGGGCCGGGAACGGGCGCAGGGAGCCGAGACAGACCGAGTGACAGCGTCTGAGTCCCGGGAAGAACATCACGTTGCTTCCGTGGAAAACAACCCTGCAAAGATAGCCAAGATGCCGAACAAAACCAAGAAGGAGAAGGTGAGCCGGCGGCTGTGTGACCACAGCCCGGATCCTCTCACACCGATGTGTTACTGTGGCCTTGAGGCCGTTATTATACCTGATGGAGGCTGGAGAGGCTAGCTGAGCTAAGCTAACCATTCAGGCCTCGCTAGCTGCTCGCTGTTAGCCTCGGTGTGAGTAGGGAGTAGCGAGGCAGTGAGCTGTGTTAGAGGGGCAGTCCGCTGCATGCAGCGGAAAAGAGACGTTAGCTGTCACGGAGCATCCTCACTAACTAGCCGGAGAAGTGAACAGGCTGCTGCCGGAGCCCCGTGAAGGATCCACCGCCTGCACCTTCAATCATTCATGCCGGGGAAAGTACCCCGAGTTCGGATAGAAAGCTGTACGGACTGCGGTGACTCAGCCTCATAAAACATATGTGACTGTTAGCATGTTAGCTGAACAAGATTAATTAACAGATTGATCTCATTGATCCTTGTTTATTTTCATTGTTTATTATGAATGAACTGATCAGGTTTTTAAATGTTAACTGAGGCAGATCAGACCTAATCAATCAACCAATCAGCTTCACTCAGTGGCTCCTTACTGACTCAGTCTTTGGTGGATGTTTGTTCAGTTGTCATGGAGACAGACATTAACAGTCATGTGACAGCAAGTGGATGATGTCATGCCAACTGAAGGTAAAGCTTCATGCTGACTGATGACATGGTGATCATTGAATTATCGATCAGCTGTTTTAAACTTGGATAATTTAATGTTGGTGTGGAGCCGGGCTGAGCTGAACAGCACCGCTAACTGAGCTAACAGCACTGCTAAAACAGTCTGCTGACTGATCCTAAAACTAGTCTTAAGACTAAAAGTTAGCTGCAGGACTGCTAACGTGTCAGTGTGTTGTTTTGGTCATCAATAATCAATAATTGATCTGATGTGTTTGTGGCAGAACGTTCTCTGAACATACTCTGACATGATCAGCAGCAGCTTCTTTTTAAACATAAAACATTTATTAAACATTGTTTGAACTCTTCTTGTGTTTCAACAGGACACGACCAAATCTGCCAAAAGCAGCATAAAGAACAGTAACAGCGGAGGGAAAGATGGTACCGTGGAGAACACAGACGAGGTGAGTCTGAAAACATCTGATTGGACAGAGGCATGGCAAGGCGTTCACTGTCACAGGACGGGGCTCAGCCTGTGGTCCTGGTCCTGACTGGACCGTGCTCTGCCTCTGGTCCTGATGCTGATCTAATTTTCCACTCAGACTGTTAATGAGGAGCAGGCGATCAAGTTCAGGTGTAGTTTACCTGCTTGCAGCTGAACACCTGAACCTGCAGGAGCAGGTTACAGAGTCCAGACAGGATGGGTCAGAGGTCTGACTGATCAGACTGATCACAGTTTGACATCTGAAGGAAGTTTAAAAACAAGCTTATTAGCAGCTACAAACCAAAGAACTACAGCTCCCATCATTCCCAGCTGTCCTAACGTGTGTGTCTGTCTGTGTGTGTGTGTGTGTGTGTGTGTGTGTGTGTGTGTGTGTTCGTTCAGTCCCAGCAGCAGCAGAGTGGCAGTAAGCGTCCCAGTAACAGCACGCCTCCTCCCACTCAGCTCAATAAGATCAAATACTCTGGAGGTCCTCAGCTGGTGAAGAAGGAGCGCCGCCAGAGCTCGTCCCGCTTCAGCCTTACCAAGAACAGAGAGCTGCAGAAACTACCAGCACTCAAAGGTAACCATGGCTATGCCATAAGCAATGGTAACACCATCACCAATGGTCACATCAGTAACAGCTTCACCAACATAACACTGCACTAATCTAATTTATTTATTAATTACAAACAGTTTGTATTATAAACTGTTGACAAAGAAAACAATGCAGAACTATAATAACGATAACATTGACTTTCACAACAGCGAAAATGACGATAAAGGCAAAAACTACTACAACTATGCCAATAACAACATCAACAATAACACAACAACGTTAACAATGACAATAACATTAACAACAACGACAAAAACAACATTAACAACGACAATAACAACATTAACAACAATGACAATAACAACAATAACAACAGTGACAGTAACATTAACAACAACAACGACAATAACAACATTAACAACAACGACAATAACAACATTAACAACAATGACAATAACAACAGTGACAGTAACATTAACAACAACGACAATAACAACATTAACAACGACAATAACAACATTAACAACAACATTAACAACAATGACAATAACAACAATAACAACAGTGACAGTAACATTAACAACAACGACAATAACATTAACAACAACGACAATAACAACATTAACAACAACAACAATAACAACAGTGACAACATTAACAACAGACAATAAGAGCATTAACAACAACGATGATAACATTAACAACAACAATGACAATAAGAACATTAACAACAACAATTACATTAACAACGTCAAAAACAACGTTAACAACAACAATGACAATTACATTAACAACGACAATAACAACACTAACAACTACAATGACAGTAACAACATTAACAAAATAATAGCAACAACGACATTAACAATGGCAACGGCAATAACAACATTAATAACAACAATGTCAATAACCTCAGGCATCTCAGTGGTTGGTGGCTGACGTACTACAGTACGTATTCTGTCACTTCCGGTTATCAGTGTTACTGCCACGGTGCTCTCTGCTCTGCTCACCTATACAGATATTTGTATGTTTTTCACATCAGTGATTATCTACATATCTCTACACTATCCTTAGACTTGATCTGTTTGTGCACGAACAGGTCTCTTAACTTTAGTAACCACAAGCCGAGTTTTACCAGTTTCTGTTAGTCACACTAACTAGCCTAGCTATAGTAATGGCTTCTCTCTCCTCTCCTGTTCTCTCCTGCCCTGTGTGCCACATGTTTAACTACTCCTCGTCCTGCTTTAGTGATAATGGTACTTGTAATAAATGTATTTTATTTGTTGCTTTGGAGGTGAGGCTCAGTGATTTCGAGGCACGGTACCGCACCACCGAACAGTCTGCATCTGCTATAGTTAGCAAGTCCCCTGTACCGGTGCGGTACCACCAAAGGTAGCTTCAGCTAGCCGTCCCCCAGTAGTTCCCGAGCAGCCGGGAGGCTGGGTGAAGGAGGTATAGCCCCAAATTGAAGCCCACAGTACACCACCAACCGCTCCACGTTTCTAACACCTATTCCCCGCTCAGCTCTGTATATTTCCCTGCTTTTTTGTCCTTTGCCAATCACACCTATGCATTGGCAGCTCCATTTTGAGAAACGTGAAGTTAGCGACACTGGGGGCCATAGTTAAATTTATCCCAGGGGCCAGAGTGGGCGACATTGAGTCTAATTTAGAACTGCTGGCTAAAGATAAACATAGATAATAATACTGTTATTCACATCGGCAGTAATGACACCTGGTTACGCCAGTCGGAGATCACTAAAATTAATGTTTCATCAGTGTGTGCATACGCCAAAACGATGTCAAACTCCGTAACCTGGCTGCAGGAGGATGAATATGTTAGCTTAAATGAATCCACTCCTCCCAGTCATTGTAATACTCATATTCCTCAAAGTACTGGTCGAGGTCGTGGAGTTGGAGCCATATTTGACTCAAGTCTAATAATAAATCCTAAACCCAAACTAAATTATAATTCACTTAAAAAGTCTTGTTTTTACCCTCACTCACCCAACCTGGAAGTATATACAGTATATTTACAGTATATCATGCTCCTGGTCCTTAGTCTGAATTTTTATCTGAATTTGCAGAATTTGCATCAGGCTTGATCCTTAAAACAGATAAAGTAATTATTGTAGGTGATTTTAATATTCACGTGGACAACCACAATGATAGTCTTAGTACTGCATTTATCTCTTTCTTAGATTCAATCGGCTTCTGTCAGAGTGTAAATAAACCAACTCATTGTTTTTAATAACCTCTGAGTTCATATTACTGGACTATAAGCCTTTTTGCAGAAACTCCTATAGCAGATGTTTATCTGATAGTGCTGTAGCCAAATTTAAGGAAGTGATTCCTTCAGTGTTGAATACAATGGCATGTCTCAATGTAGCAGAGGACTTGTCTGCTTCCTTTGGCTCTAACTTAAAGCAAGAGGCACATAAATCTGAACACAAATGGCATGCCACTAAACTGGAAGAATCTCGCTTAGTCTGGCAAGATAATCTTAAAACTTACAGGAAGGCTCTCCGTAATGCCAGAGCAGCCTATTACACTTCAATATAATAAGAACAACCCCAGGTTTCTCTTCAGCACTGTAGCCAGGCTAACAGAGAGCTACAGCTCTACTGAGCCTTCTATTCCTTTTGGTGTAACTAGTAATGACTTTGTGAGCTTCTTTAATGATAAAATTGTAACTATTAAAATTCATCACCTCTTGCCCTCTGATACAGCAAGTTTGGAAACAGCTGTAAAACCTGATGTATATTTAGACTGTTTTTCTCCCATCAATCTTCATCAAATAACTTATATAATAAGTTAATAACTTATATAATAATTTCTTCATCTAAGCCAGGGGTGTCAAACTGTTCCACAAAAGAGCTGGTGTGGCTGCAGGTTTTTGTTCCAGCCAAGCAGCAGCACACCAGACTTGACTCATTTAATCAGCTGATCTCAGTCTTCATAGAGTTGATTGGTCAAACTGTGTGCTCTTGGCTGGTTGGAACAGAAACCTGCAGCCACAACGGCCCTTTGTGGAACAGTTTGATACCCCTGATCTAAGCCGTCAACCTGTCACTTATATCCCATCCCAACCAGCTATGAGCTGGAGTCCGCACTAGTCAAAGTTACAAATGACCTCCTAATGGCATCAGACAAAGGACTCATCTCTGTACTTGTCCTGTTAGATCTTAGTGCCGCATTTGACACCGTTGACCATCAGATTCTTTTAGAGGCTGGTTTAAGTCATATTTTTTAGATCAATCTCAGTTTGTTCACGTCAATGATGAATCCTCCATGCACACCAAAGTTTGTCACGGAGTCCCACAAGGTTCTGTACTAGGAACACTTCTATTCAGTTTATATACGCTTCCTCTAGGGAACATTATTAGTTATTATTATTGTTGACTATTATTATTACTACTATTATTATTGACTGCATTCTTCCACTTACGCAACATTGCCAAAATCAGACGCATCGTGTCTCAAGTGGATGCAGAAAAACTAGTCCATGCATTTGTTACTTCTAGGCTGGACTATTGTAACTCTTTGTTATCAGGCTGCTCCAATAAGTCTCTGAGGACTCTGCAGCTAATTCAGAATGCTGCTGCACGTGTTCTGACAGGAACCAAGATCAATCTATCTATTGATATAAATGAAATTGAATTTAATTTCATTGAATAACAACAATGCCACCATTAACAACAACAATAACAGCAATAACATTAACATTGACAATAACAACATTGACAACAATAACATTAACGACAATAATGACAACAATGACAATAACAGCATTAACAACGACAACATTAACAAATGACAATAACAACATTAACAACAACGACAATAACAGCATTAACAGCAACAACGTCGATGACAATGACTGTCTTAAATGAAGTGAAACCGAAGCACGTATATCAGTCTATCAGCAGTCTTTGTCTTTAGACTTAACCATCTCCTCCTCCTCTTCTTTCTCCTCCTCCTCAGATGCCCCCCTGATGGAGCGTGAGGAGTTATTTGTCCAGAAGCTCCGTCAGTGCTGCGTGCTGTTTGACTTTGTCAGCGATCCGCTCAGCGACCTTAAGTACAAAGAGGTGAAGCGAGCTGGACTCAATGAGATGGTTGAGTACATCACACACAACAGTGACGTGGTGACTGAGTCCATCTACCCTGAGGCCGTCCTCATGGTGAGAACACATACACAGATTTATATAATGTGTTAACCTGAAACAGGAAGTAACAGGTGAGAACACACACACCTTTATATGACTTGTCAGAAATGAAGCCACATGTTGAGACACGTGTTGTGTGTTCAGTTTTCAGTGAACTTGTTCCGGACTCTTCCTCCGTCCTCCAACCCGACTGGAGCCGAGTTTGATCCTGAGGAGGACGAACCGACGCTGGAGGCTGCCTGGCCTCACCTGCAGGTACAATCAGACACCTTTATTTTTGTAGTTTATGACAGACAGAATGAAACATGTTGAGTTAAACTACATTTCCCAGCTCACATAGTTTGAAGAGAGAACCAAGGTGACCCGCAGGTGTAGTTAAAAAGTGTTGAAGGTGTGGTTAAAAGGTGTTCCACAAAGATGAATCCCTGGCTCGCTAAAAAAAAACAGGTCCACTTTGAAGGATGCTCTGGTGGTTCACCTGTACAGGTGTTCTGTAGGACACTGTGACATCACACTGCAGAGCAGAAACACATCTGTTCACTTGTTCATGACGTGTGTCTCTCCACAGCTGGTCTACGAGTTCTTTCTTCGCTTCCTCGAGTCTCCAGACTTCCAACCAAATATCGCCAAAAAATACATCGACCAAAAGTTTGTAATGTCGGTAAGATAACATGTCTGTGATGTGTTGAAACATGTCTGTGGTGTGATCTAACGTGTCTGTGGCGTGTTGAAACATGTCAGTGATATGTTCAAATGTGTCTGACGTGTTCAAACATGTCTGTGACATGTTTAAACGTGTCTGTGACGTGTTTAAACGTGTCTGTGGCATGTTCAAACGTGTTGAAAATATTGCCTTCATGTCTCTGTTAAAGCGTGTTGATGAAGTGTGTCAATGACTTCCGTTCAGAGAATCGGATAAACAGCCGGAGCATGGCTGACTCCGTTATGCTAGGTGTCGCTGTAGCCCTCAGCAAAGAGCCACTTTCGGTTGACCTCTGCTTATCAGCAACAACAAACTATCTGAAGGCATTCAAACAAAGATTAGTCATACGAGGAGATTGACGATGCTACAGCTGCGTACTTTTCGTGCATTATTTTCGTCCTAATAATGCATAAAAAGAACAACGGATCTTTTGGCTTCCGGATGAAAGCCCCAGCGGAAAATGTCGCGCATGCGCAGAATGCAAAATCCGCTTCAGATCCAATTGCTGAGTATGCATGGCGTTAAATATCCGACTATGAACGAATTATCTAGGTGTTCTTATCCGATTTTGAGATGTCCGATGTGGTCCGAAATAGGTCCGAAGTAGATCGGACTAAGGTGTTTAAAAGCACTTTAAAAAGTCCGAACTAAGTCCGATACGATCAGAAATTCGAATTTCTTGCTGCATGTAAACGTACTGAATGTTGAAGCGTGCTGATGACTTCCTGTCTCTTTGTTGAAGCGTGCTGATGACTTCCTGTCTCTTTGTTGAAGCGTGTTGATGACTTCCTGTCTCTTTGTTGAAGCGTGCTGTTTAAGCGTGTCAATGACTTCCTGTCTCTTTGTAAAGTGTGTCGTCGAAGCGTGTTGATGACTTCCTGTCTCTTTGTTGAAGCCTGTTGATGACTTCCTGTCTCTTTGTTGAAGCATGTTGTTGAAGTGTGTTGATGACTTCCTGTCTCTTTGTTGAAGCGTGTTGTTGAAGCTTGTTGATGACTTCCTGTCTCTTTGTTGAAGCCTGTTGATGACTTCCTGTCTCTTTGTTGAAGCCTGTTGATGACTTCCTGTCTCTTTGTTGAAGCATGTTGTTGAAGCCTGTTGATGACTTCCTGTCTCTTTGTTGAAGCATGTTGATGAAGCATGTTGATGACTTCTGTCTCTCTGTTAAAGCGTGTTGTTAAAACATGTTGATAAAGTGTTGCTGAAGCATGTTGATGAAGCGTGTTGTTGAAGCCTGTTGATGAAGCGTGTTGTGTTGATGAAGCGTGTTGTTGAAGCATGTTGATGAAGCATGTTGATGACTTCTGTCTCTTTGTTAAAGCGTGTTGTTAAAACATGTTGATGAAGTGTGTTGTTGACGCATGTTGATGAAACGTGTTGTTGAAGCATATTGATGAAGCGTGTTGTTGGAGCATATTGATGAAGCACATTGCTGAAGCATGTTGATGAAGCATGTTGTCTTCCTGTCTCTTGAAGCTGCTTGAGCTGTTCGACAGCGAGGACCCGAGGGAACGAGACTTCCTAAAGACCATCCTGCACCGGATCTACGGCAAGTTTCTCGGCCTTCGCGCTTACATCCGCCGACAGATCAACAACATCTTCTACAGGTCAGAACAAGGACTCGTGATTGGTTTACAGTCGTCACATGACCTGCAGTGCATTACACATAGATTAAACTCTGTACCCTTTCTACAGATTTATCTACGAGACTGAACATCACAACGGTATCGCTGAGCTACTGGAGATCCTGGGGAGGTAACACAAGTACCGTCATTGAGTGTGCCTGAAAGAGCACACTATATAATATACTAGAAAAATTTCTGTGCCTGACTCTGGCCCCGTCGCCCCCATACATTATTATTGACACTGCTCAGCAAATTCAGTATTAATACAACAAGCTGTGTGATCATTGCCTTTTTAATGGGCTCTTATTTTGAAGGGACTCTTATTTTGAAAGACTTGTCTTGTCGGTATGTGTGTGTTTGTGTGTGTGTGTGCTTGTGTGGTCTTGTGGCTGTTAATGAGAGAGTTTTACAAAGTCTTTTATTTTGAAAGGACTCTTATTTTGAAAGACTTTTTTTCTTGTCTGTGTGTGTGTGTGTGTGTGTGTGTGTGAAAGGGGCCAGGTGGAGTCCACCAATCAGAGCAGAGCAATCAATCTCAGCTGCTCCTGTGACATTTGACACAGCTTAGAGAGAGAGAAAAAACGCTGAAAGTACCCCTCGAACAGGAAGGATCTCTGGCCAAACCATATTTCCAGTCATTGAACTGGCTTCACTTTTAGCATCTTGAGCTCTTCCTGGACGTCTACATAGGTATTTTGTGTGTAAAATGAAGAAATGTGACCTGTTAGAGTGATTCAAAGAAATGTTACTTCTGCTTTCTCCAGAAATTTTCCCGCCTTTTTAACATGGCAGTCGGCAGTTTCTGTAGAGTGGTATTTTCAGCCTTGAGCGCAGTTTACAAATTTATTTTTCAATTTTTTTTTCTCTCCTTCTCCACTCTAGCTATAATGCCACGCACTCTAGCTTGTGAACATTCTTCCAATACACACCCATTCATTTTTTGGCAAATTTTAGGCAAACCGTATGGCGAAAATTCATAGCAGTCGATTCCAGGCCAAGCCGCGCACTTTGATACCTTTTTTTGTGTATGTGCTACAAAAACTGCGGGAGGGGTAGCATGCCAAAAAAGGGCGTAAGAATAATAATAACTAGAAAATCTGCATTTCCTGCGGAAATTCCGTGTAGATGCCCTCCGCTGAAATGCCCGATGCATCTATGGAAATTTGTATTAAAAGATAGAATTGTAGGATATTTTATAATATAGTATGAATTTGTACAATATTGTAACAAAGTGTGAGATTACCTGGAAAAAGTTGAGTAATCTTTCTATATTTGCAATATTTATACTGTTCATTCTGTTTATACTGCCATATTGCTGTATGTACTGTACACATAGCAGCTTGACAATAAAATTGACTACATTCTTATGCAATTGCGCCATTGGCCCAGCAGATGGCAGTATTGCATATTGCATTCTTATCCAATGCCGCCATCTGCTGGTTCCTACATGTCATAACTTGCATATTGGCCCAGCAGATGGAGCCCTTTGTGATTTCCCATTCATCCTTATAGGCGAAAATGATTGTAGAAATTGTAGATTAATGTGTACAGTATTAATAGTAGACCTTAGAAAAGTCATAGCAATCATGTCCTGAATGAGCGGACAGGATTTGTGGGACTAGTTAAGTGCCAAAAAACAAGGGTAGAAAAAATAAATAAATTAATAAATAATAATAACAATAACAATAACAATAATAATAATAATAATAATAATTGCATTTGCTGTGGAAACACAGTGTGGATGCCCTCTGCTGAAATGCTGGTTGTTTGGCAACCTCCAGCCTGCCACTGACACAAGCCAGAGTGAGGAGAGGGGTGGCTATTGTCACTGTTTTTATATAATACTAATCTCAGCTAATCTCACACTGTTATAATATCCTACACAGTCATACAATATTTCACTATATTCTACAATGCATCTAGAGTACCTGCTCTTTCCCAGATGATTCAGGCCAGAGTTTTTAACATTTAGCTTTCAAACTGGGCAGAGAACTGGTAGACAAGAAGCCCCCGCTCATGGTTATTTCGGCTTTTGGATACGACACACCGTTTGGCATTGAACGCCACCTCTTCGAGGGGCTTCATTCAGAGACTTTCTGTGTCTTTCACCGTGAGATAGTGCATGCAGCAGCTGTGACTAATTGCTCTGACCTGCAGCTCACCCTGGTTGCTTGGCAACCTGAAGCCTGCCTTTGACTAACTTTGTTGAAGTCTCTGTATGATATCAATGACTAATCAAGACTACATTTTTAATCTCAGCCATTTTATCTTTCTTCTCACATAGACAGACACAGACAGACACACTGCACACAGACAAGACAAAGTCAAGTATTTCAAAATAAGAGTCCCTTCAAAATAAAAGACTTTGTAAAACTCTCTCATTAACAGACACAACACCACACACACAGACAATCAAATCAAATCAAATGTTATTTATGTAGCCCAAAGTCACAAAACACAGTTTGCCTCAGAGGGCTTTACAATCTGTACAGAGAGTGACACCCTCTGTCCTTAGACCCTCGGTTCAATGGACAGACGTGCAATGGATGTCATGTGTACAGAACAAACCAACACAAACATATTGTACAATTACAATGAATGATAGAATGACAATGAAATACAATAAATGATAGAATGATTACAGTAGCAGTGGAACCTGTGATAGAGTTAGAGGGACACAGATGCACAGCAGCAGTAAATCATTAACTAACTATAAACTGTAGTAGAGATATGGTAGCAATAATGACAGTGATGCTATATATAGTGGACGTCAGCAGCAGACCACAGCAGCAGCCACGATCCACGAGAACCTGCTGGACGAGAAAGCACAGAAACTCTGGGGAAGAAGTGTAGTTAGTAACATGCATTGACAGTAATGGTGATGGGGAGAGAGAGAGAGAGAGAGAGAGAGAGAGAGAGGGTTTTCAGTAAAGGGAGATGTGACTGCATCTTCAACCATTACCGTGCCTGGCTAGGCATAAACCAGAAAGAGACAGGCAGGGGGGTGGGGGGGAGTCCCCCGGCAGTCTAGTCCTATGGCAGCATAACTAACTACGCGCTTTCAAAAAGGAAAGTCTTAAGTCTACTCTTGAAAGTGTTGACTGTGTCTGCCTCCCGAACCCAGAATGGTAGTTTGTTCCACTGAAGAGGAGCTTGATAGCTGAAAGCTCTGGCTCCCAATCTACTTTTGGAAACTATAGGAACCACAAGGAACCCAGCATTCTGAGAGCGCAGTGTTCTAGAGGAGTAGCAAGGTACTATGAGTTCTTTTAGATACGATGGTGCCTGGCCATGAAGAGCTTTGTATGTAAGGAGAAGAATTTTAAATTCTATTCTAGACTTAACAGATAGCCAGTGCAAGGAAGCCAAAATGGGAGAGATGTGATCTCTGATCTTGGTTCCTGTCAGAACACGTGCAGCAGCATTCTGAATTAGCTGCAAAGACCTAAGAGACTTATTTGAGCAGCCTGATAACAAAGAGTTACAATAGTCCAGCCTAGAAGTAACAAATGCATGGACTAATTTTTCTGCATCCTCTTGAGACACGATGCGTCTGATTTTGGCAATGTTGCGTAAGTGGAAGAATGCAGTCCTCGAAATTTGTTTTATGTGGACGTTAAAGGACAAATCCTGATCAAAAACAACTCCAAGATTCTTTATGGTGGAGCTGGAAGCCAGAGTGATCCCATCTAAGGTAACCAAGTCTCCGGGAAGAGAGTTTCTGAGGTGTTTAGGTCCAACTACAAGAACTTCAGTTTTGTCTGAATTCAGCATCAGAAAATTGTAGGTCATCCAACTTTTTATATCCTTAAGGCATGCTTGGAGTTTAGTTAACTGATTGGTTTCATCAGGCTTGATCGACAAATATAATTGGGTGTCATCAGCATAACAATGAAAATTAATGGAGTGATTCCTAATAATGTTCCCTAGAGGAAGCATATATAAACTGAATAGAAGTGGTCCTAGTACAGAACCTTGTGGAACACCGTGACAAACTTTGGTGTGCATGGAGGATTCATCATTGACGTGAACAAACTGAGATCGATCTAAGAAATATGACTTAAACCAGCTTAGGGCGGTTCCTTTGATACCAACTTGATGCTCCAGTCTATGTAAAAGAATTTAATGGTCAATGGTGTCAAATGCAGCACTAAGATCTAACAGGACAAGTACAGAGATGAGTCCTTTGTCTGATGCCAAGACAAGACAAAACTCTTTCAAAATAAGAGTCCCTTCAAAATAAAAGACTTCATAAAACTCTCTTATTGACAGACACAAGAACTCACACAAGCACACACACATACAAACAAAAGACAATAGTCTTTCAAAATAAGAGCCTTCAAAATAAGAGCCCATTAAAAAGGCAATGATGACACAGCTTGTTGTATTAATACTGAATTTACTGAGCAGTGTCAATAATAATGCATGGGGGCGACGGGGCCAGAGTCAGGCACATTCAAAATTTCTTTAGAATTTTTTTGTTATTTTTTTAGTCAGAGGGCAGCCACACCATTGTTCTTCAAGTTTATTATTATTATTGGTGTGGATGCCCAGAGGGCATGTTCTTCAAGTTTATTATTATTATTATTTTTATTTTTCTTCTTCCGTATGTTTTTTGCAGCCTTTCAAGTGCCACAAATCCTGTCCTACAAACATAAAAATAATACCACCAGATGCCACCATTCAGGACAATGGAGCTATTAATTTACAAATCTCTACTATTAATACTGTACAAATTATTAAATATTTTGTAAAATGAAGGATGAGTGGAAAATCGTTAAATCTGTCAACAGACCCACTACACTTTAAACAACAACTACTCCATACTTTGTCCTACAGACTTCATTCAAATTACTACTTGTAGACAAGATGTTAAACTATTAACATTGTCCACAACTCACAACTACAAAATCTTTTGCCGTTTTTAAACAATTAAACACTAAATTTGAGTATGTTTTTACTCCACAGGAGCGTTTACAATGGGTGTGTATTGCAGTGTAGAGCAGCTAACAAGTCCGTCAAAAAATAAAACATACCAGTCTGTCCTGGCCGCAAATGTCATGCTACAGACATGAATTGCCCAGCAAAACGTAGGAAAACTGGATACCTACGCAGCTATGTCATCACTTAAGCTGTCAGCCTTACCATTTCGGTGTTATGAGCCTCGGAGCACCACCTAGTCCCTGCAGCACTCCCATTAACTCCCATGTTAAAAAGGAGCGATTTTTCTTCAGGCACGCAGACAAACACGTTCCTTTACCAGACGAATAAAATCCATTCCGTACCGGAAATCGCATTTTAAAAATACCAGACGATCAGGAAAGCCTCGTAATACGCCCGGTCAAGTCGTTTCAGCGATATTTACAACAGTCTCGCCGGAAATTGATCATTTCTGTCATGAACTCCCTAACGTTATCAGTCGTGCTCTGAGCTGCAGTCTGACACACATGCGCATCTCTAATTGGGGCCCGGCAGATGGTGCTCTTTGCTCGGTAAACTCCGTACTGTGTCAGTCTGTGCAGCAGTCTGACACACAGACGGTTAGCTGCCCATTACGTGCCACATTAAAAAGGAGCGATTTTTCTGCAGGCAAGCAGACAAACCCGTTTCTCTACCAGGCGAAAGAAATCCTTTCCGTGGCGGAAATGACGTAAAAAGGTCACCCACAGATCAGGAAAGCCTCAAAGTCGGTTTGATGATAACTACAATGGTTTGGTCTGTACACGACTTTATCTGCCGTTTGCAGCTGTTTATTCTCGGTCAGCGTCTCTCCCTCTGTCACTCAGACACGCGCGTACCTGTCCTCTCTGGTTAGCACGCTGCTAACGCTACATGTAAACAAACTGTGCGCATGTAGCACACGGAGTCTGCCAGCTGATTGTAACGAGCGACTACAAGTTAACTGGCGAGTCGTTAACATAAAGACTGGACACAGAGTCTGCCAGCTGATTGTAACGAGCGTCAACGAGCGGACCCAAACATACATGGTAACGTACTGGGCATTTAGCTTTACATAGCTTAACATGGCTAAGCACGAAACTGTTAACTTTATTAGTGTGTTTGTTTAGTTACATATGTGTTTTTATTCTGTTCATGTTGTGATCTGTGCCATCATATTTGATGAGAGCAGTACAGCTGAATTTTAACAGCTAAAGGTGTTGTGACAAATATTGCAAATATAGAAAGATTACTCAACTTTTTTTCAGGTAATCTCACGCTTTCTTAGAACACTGTACAAATTCATAAAATATTTCAAAATATCCTACAATTCTATCTTTTCATACAATTGTCCACAAAGGGCAGAGAGCATCCACACCGTATTTCTGCAGGAAATACAATTTTTCTAGTTTATTATTTTTTTCTACCACGTTATTTGGCACTTAATTAGTCCCACAAATCCTGTCCTACAAACATGCAACTTATATCACCAGATGCCACTCATTCAGGACATTAGTGCTATTACTTCTCAAAGCTGTACTATTAATACTGTACAAATTATTTAACATAATTTCATTTTCTGCAAGGGCTCCATCTGCTGGGCCAACGGAGCAGCCCGATATCAAATATAAAATATAAAAAAATATAAAATATAAAATAAGTAAAAATGCAGATTTAAATTTAAACAAGTATATACAATAAATAGAAGAAGATAATAACAATGACTATCAATAATACAGTGTGAATGTTGCCCATTTTATTCTTCTCTCTCACAAACACAAACACAGACAGACAGACAGACACACACACACACACACACACACACACAAGACAAAAATCTTTAAAAATAAGAGTCCATTCAAATGTATGAATTTACTGAGCAGTGTCAATAATAACTTATGGGGGCGATGGGGCCAGAGTCAGGCACACTCAAAATTACTTTAGAAATTTTCTAGTTGTTAGTATTATCACCTGCTTTAGTGGTTCTGGTTTGTCTGGACCTGACAGTTTCTGGTTCTGTTCTGTCTCAGTATCATCAATGGCTTCGCTCTCCCTCTGAAAGAAGAACACAAAATGTTTCTGATCCGAGTTCTGCTGCCGCTTCACAAAGTCAAGAGTCTGAGTGTCTACCACCCCCAGGTACCTGTCTGTCTGTACCTGACTGTCTGTCTGTCCATCTCTGTCACTGTCTGTCTGTCTGTCCATCTGTCTGTCTGTCCGTCTCTGTCACTGTCTGTCTGTCTGTAACTGTCTGTAACTGTCTGTCGGTCTTTCTAAAGATGGTGCCGCTCCAGGTGACTGCTTGCAGACACAGCTCCCGTAGTGTTTTTTTTAAACTTTGTTTATTGAATAGTTAGTTTTTTTGCTTGTTTCTTTTTTTTTTTTTCGGAACACCCACAACCTGTACATAAAAGTTGTGACAATGACTGGAGGAAGTTTTGTTACCCTTCTCCGCGTCCTTCTGTTACTTTTGTTACTCTTTGTAACAGAGAACCTGGCCAATAAGAGTAACAGCATTCTTTACACACGTGAACAGCCGATTGCGCCGTGTAGGCCTGTGCTGTTGCCTGGAGACAGACCTGTGGTCCTGGAGGAGCTACGGAGGAGACGCCGGGGTTGCAGATCTGGAGTAAAACGGAGGGAGAAGAAGAGAAGACACCAGCGGTCCCAGCGATTATTATGGGAAACGTGAGGTCTTTGGGGAACAAGACTGACGAACTTGCAGCACTGGTGAAGACCCAGAGGGAATAACGTGAGTGTAGCATCTTTTGCTTCAGTGAAACTTGGCTGCATTCGCACATCCCGGACAACAGCGTGGAGGTTCCGGAATTCAGTTTGGTAAGGGGAGACAGAGACCTTTCTAAAAGTCTGAAGAAGAAGGGTGGTGGGCTTGCACTTTATGTAAGTGAGAGGTGGTGCAATCAGACAGGTGGATGTGAAGGAATGTCTCTGTACCCCAGATATTGAGCTGCTGGCTGAAGGGATGCGCCCATATTATTTACCGAGGGAGTTCACATCCACCATTGTTGTCGCTGTTTACATGCCACTGATGCAGTGGTGCCCTGCGAAGTCATAAGCTCTACTGTTGCTAAGCTACAGACTGAACACCCAGATGCTTTCCTGGTCATGACAGGTGATTTTAATCACACCTCACTGGATAAAACTTTCACCAGTGTGTTGACTGCCCCACCAGAGACAATAAAACGCTAGATCTCCTGTATGCTGATGCCATAGAGGCATACGACGCTACAGCCCTTCCCCCTTTCGGCAGGTCAGACCACAGCTTGGTCATGATGACACCCAGGTATGTTCCTCTTGTGAGAAGGCAGCCCCTGCGCACCAGGACGGTGAGGAGGTGGACACGGGGCCGCTGAGGCACTGCAGGACTGCTTTGAGTCGACTGACTGGGATGCACTCTGTGAGCCACATGGGGAGGATATTGATAAAATGACTGACTGCATCACAGACTACATCAGATTCAGTGAGGATACCACCATGCCAGCTCGGACCGTGCACTGCTTCTCTAACAATAAGCCCTGGATTACCAGTGTCCTGAAGTCACTTCTGAACAAGAAGAAGATGTGCAGCATGAACTCTGGGAGACACTGACAACTACAGGAGGAAGCTGGAGGCCAAACTCCCACGGAACAGTATGAGGGATGTGTGGACCCCCCCCCTCCTCCTCCTCCTCCTTTTCCTCCACGGATGACATCTGCAACAACCCCCGCCCAAAGGTGACTACAGGAAAGGTAAAGAGGCAGCTGGAACGACTACATCAGTGTAAGGCTGCGGGTCCTGATGGCATCACACCCAGGATCCTGAAGACCTGCGCCAGCCAGCTGTCTCCGGAACTGGGACATCTGTACAACCTGAGTCTGAGTCAGGAGAAAGTCCCGTTGCTGTGGGAGACATCCTGCGTGGTTCCAGTCCCCAAGATGTCAAGGCCAACTGACCTGACAGACTACAGACCAGTCGCCCTCACATCTCATGTCATGAAGGTCCTGGAGAGACTGGTCCTAGTCCAGCTAAGGCCACAGTTGAGGATGTTTCTGGATCCTTTGCAATTTGCCTACCAGCCCCATTGAGGAGTCGATGGTGCCATCATCTACCTGCTGCAATGAGCCCACATGCGTCTGGATGGTGGAGGAGACAGTGTGAGAATCACATTTTTTGATTTCTCCAGTGCCTTCAACACCATTCAACCTCTGCTACTGGGTGAGAAGCTGCGGTGGATGGCTGTCGACGACTCAGTGGTCTCCTGGATTACTGACTACTTGACAGCCACAGTATGTCCGTCTGGGCAGTGTCCTGTCTGATGTGGTGGTCAGTGACATAGGAGCTCCACAGGGAACTGTGTTTTCTCCTTTTCTCTTTACCTTATACACCACTGACTTTCAGTACAACTCTGAGTCATGTGACCTACAGAAGTTTTCTGATGACTCGGCTGTTGTTGGGTGTGTGGGAGAGGGAGGGTGACTACAGGACATTGGTGGACAACTTTGTTGAGTGGTCCGAACAGAATCACCTGAGGCTGAACATCAACAAGACCAGAGAGATGGTGATCGACTTCAGGAGGAGGAAGAAGATGCCTTCACAGCCACTACTAATCAGGGGGGAGGTGGTGGAAGAGGTGGAGGATTACAAGTACCTGGGAGTGGTAATCGATAACAGACTGGACTGGGTATCTAATACTGAGGCTGTGCGCAAGAAGGGGATGAGCACACTATTTCCTGAGGAAGCTGAGATCCTTCACCGCGTGCAGCAAGATGTTGGAGATATTCTATCAGACTGTTGTTGCCGGTGCCGTTTTCTTTGCTGCTGTGTGTTGGGGCAGCAGCATCAGAGCCAGTGACATTAACAAACATCATCAGGAAGGCTGGCTCGGTACTTGGTCTCAGGTTGGAGTCGTTTGAGACCGTGGTGGAGAGGAGGACGCTGAATAAACTGTTAATCCATCATAGACAATGAACAGCACCGTCTCCATCACAGTGGCAGAGCACCTTCTCAGACGGGCTACTCCAGCTCCGCTGTTGAAGGGACAGACACAGGAAATCCTTCCTGCCACATGCCATCACGTAATACAATGAAAGCTAAACTCACTGGTCATTATTTACAGTCTCCACATGCACTTTACGCACTTTGTCCATTGCACACTATACAGCCCATTTGTACATTTAAATACTGCACTCTTGTACATGCTGGTTGAATCCGATATTTTATTTTATTTTATTTATTTGTATACTTGAATTTTATATTGTATTACTACTTTTACTTTAATCTGTATGCCTAGGTTGTTTTTATTTATCTAGGTTGTTCTTTTCTATTTTTATTTTTACGTCATTGTGGTGTATATTGTAACTATGGGTGAAATGCTGTTGCTGCAATGCAATTTCCCAATTTGGGATTAATAAAGTATTTCTAATCTAATCTAATCTAATCTGTCACTGTCTGTCTGTCCATCTCTGTCTGTCTGTGTCTGTCTGTCTGTGTCTGTCTCTCTCTTACCTGTCTGTGTCTCACCTGTCTGTCTGTAGCTGGCGTACTGTGTGGTCCAGTTCTTGGAGAAAGACAGCAGTCTGACAGAACCGGTGAGTTAGCTGACATCCCTCCTGTTTCCATGCTCAGAATGTGGTGCTCCTGTTGTGTTTCCGTGGTAACATATCTGTCTGTCTGACTTCCCATTGACCTGGCAGGTCATCATGGGTCTGCTGAAGTTCTGGCCCAAGACTCACAGTCCGAAGGAGGTGATGTTCCTGAACGAGCTGGAGGAGATCCTGGACGTCATCGAGCCGTCAGAGTTCGTAAAAGTCCAGGAGCCGCTCTTCAGACAGCTCGCCAAGTGTGTGTCCAGCCCGCACTTCCAGGTACCAGAACCAGAGCCCTGACCCTCAACCAAGATCTGAACCTCAACCAGAAAACCTTTACTGATTACACACTGTGTTCCAGATTATTCTGCATATAGTCTGTATGACGGCCAGTCAATATTTTTTATTATCTTTAATTTCTCAATGATGATGAAAAATGCTCATTAACACAGGAGCACTTTGAGTCCATGTACTGTCTCTGCCTGTGTCTCGCCTCCCACAGCTGCTGTTTGAGGTAACCTGCCGCCCTCCTTTAAAAGATGCTCCACAGGTTCTCAGTCGGGTTGAGGTCGGAGCATGATGGTGGCCACACCATGATTTTTTTCTACCTTTATGCCACAGCAGCAAAAACCTCATGAAAATGATTTGAAGGCACGGTTCTTCTTTTTATACCATGGCAGGAAATGTGCAGTTAGGACACAGTACAATGGTCTCGCTCAATTTTATGTGATATATTCGTGTTTTCATACATTTTGCTGATACTGAACTATTTCACGCTTTGCAGAAAGATCTTGTTTTCCCTGTGTTGCATGAAACTTTTTTTTAATAATGTGGAACATCCTCCTTAAAGGTCCAGTGTGTAATATTGAGTTGCATCTAGTGGTGTTATTGCTGCATTGCAGTCCCCTCACATCACCCTTGCATTCCTGGTATAAAGGAGAAACAAGACTTGAACGTCTCTGTCTAGAGTCAGAGTTAAGTTTGTCGTTCTGGGCTACTGTAGAAACACAGTGTTTCAACATGGCGGCCTCCCACTGTGATATAAAAGTCTCATTTGTAAGTAACAAAAATAAAAATATTGTTATTTTCAGGTCATTATACATGCATGAAAACACAGTTCTGAATATTATTTTCCATGTCTGCTTCATCCTGATCTTACACACTGGACCTTTAAGTAGTTTCCCGTTAATTAGGCTCACCTGGCAAACTAATTACCAAACCTGGAAACAGAACAATTAAAACTTTCATTGAAAGACTAAAAATCATATTTGCATAATTATTTGGAATATGGATTGATTGAATACATGACATCATGAGGGGGCGTGGTCTATGGTGATGATGATGATGATGATGGGGGGGGTGTCTACTGCAGGTGGCTGAGCGCGCTCTGTATTACTGGAACAATGAGTACATCATGAGTCTGATTAACGACAACGCCGCCAAGATTCTCCCCATCATGTTTCCTGCCCTGTACAAGAACTCCAAGAGCCACTGGAACAAGTAACATACTCACATCTAGTCCTTTCACATTAAAAGCATGCTTGTAACAGGAAACAGTGGTTCTGTGTGTGTCTTTGACCCGGTTCTGCTGGTCCTCAGGACGATCCATGGTCTGATTTACAACGCTCTGAAGCTCTTCATGGAGATGAACCAGAAGCTGTTTGATGACTGCACGCAGCAGTACAAGGCAGAGAAACAAAAGTAAGAGTCGCCGCCCCATTGGTCAGTTCCAAACAGAACCAACCCCAGAACTGACTCAAGGACTAACCGAGAACTGACAGAACTGACCTCAGGTCTGTGTGTCTGCAGAGAGAAGTACAAGCTGAAGGAGAGAGAGGAGGTTTGGCACAAGATAGAAGAGCTGGCCCGACAGAACCCACAGGTGAGTCTAACTCCTCCCCTCTGCCTCAACTGTGTCATTTTAAATTGAAAAGTAAAATTTTTATTTTATTAACTGTGTGTGTGTGTGGCTTCCTGTCTTAGAGTAATAAGCTCCACCCCCTCCGCCCTGGACTCCACCAACAGGAAGAGGTTTGTATTTTATGTAAATTGCTTATAAAGGGGGTGTGGCCTCAGACATTACTGTATGAGATTACAGGTCAGAGATGCATTGTGGGTACCTGAGGTAGGTACCTGAGGTGTGTACTGTGTGTATTGATTGTGTACTGTGTGTGTGTGTGTACCTGTTGCAGTACATGTTGTACTCTGACAGCAGTACTGTGGCCGTGTACTCGATGGAGACAGAGACTCCGACAGCTGAAGACATTCAGCTGCTGAAGAAGACGGTGGAGAGCGAGGCTTCTCAGGTACGACGCACCTGTCAATCTATCAGTTAACCAATCATTTGCTAGATGGATCAGCTGATTACCCCCCCTCCCACACACACACAGGGTCTGAAGGATCTGAAGAAGGACAAAGTCCTGATGAGGAGGAAGTCAGAGCTGCCGCAGGACGTCTATACCATCAAAGCTCTGGAGGCTCACAAGAGAGCCGAGGAGTACCTGACAGCCAATCAGGAGGCTCTCTGACCAGGGGGGGCGGTCCCTCCTGAGCCCAACTCTGCCCCCCTCCCGTCCGTTGATCTGAGGTCAGGCTGGCATGATGACGCAGCGTTCAACGCCCTCCTCCCCTCTGAGGTCAGAGGTCATGTGACGATGACATCATCAGCTTCATGTTGCACCTCCAACATTTCATCTGCTGTTTGTTTCCGACCACGAGCAAAGGTCCCTGAACGCATCACAGACAGAGCGAAGGTCCCTGAACGCATTGCTGACAGACCGAAGGTCCCTGAACGCATCGCTGACGGACCGAAGGTCCTTGAATGCATCGCAGATGGACCGAAGGTCCCTGAATGCATCGCAGACGGACCGAAGGTCCCTGAATGCATCGCAGACGGACCGAAGGTCCCTGAATGCATCGCTAACACGTTGCCTACACCACAGAAACTTCAGCGCCTCGCTCCCCACCTGGTGGCTTGCACCTGACGACCTCATCAACGATGACATCACTCAATCGTCATGATGACAGGAAAAAAATAACAAGGACCCTCCAGGTTCTCCAAGTTCAGGTTCCAGGTTGTTGAGTTTCTGTCGTGGGAAACGCCGTCTATCCTGCGACACCTGAACGCAGCAAAGCCGAGCCCCACCCCTGCGGCGGCCTGCAGCAGCATCAGACGGACTGACGACAAGGAGACACAGTGAATGTAGACATCCAATCAGCATCCAGCAGTTTGTTAGTTTGAATGTTTGTCCGTCATGATGTCATCAAGTTTTAACCAACTGTCAAAGGTCACATGAGACAGGAAGTGAGGTTTTCTGAGACCCTGAGGGGGTCTACGGGGGACTGAGGGAGTGTGCAGGGGGTCTATGGGGGACTGAGAGGGTCTACGGGGTGTCTGCGGGGGCCTGGGGGGTGTACGGGGGACTGCAGGGGTCTACGGGGGCTGAGGGGGCGTACGGGGGACTGCAGGGGTCTACGGGGGCCTTAGGGGGTCTACAGGGGTCTACGGGGGACTGAGGGGGTGTACGGGAGACTGAGAGGGTCTGCAGGTGGTGGTCTGAGATTCAGGTCTCAGAGGAGTTGGCGTGAAACATACCTGGAGGATTCAAACTTTAACAACTTCCTGTTTAGATCAACAGACTTTTATTCTGAAAGGTTCATGGCGACGTCACTGATCAGACTTTTTTTTTCAGACATTTGCACTTCCTGCATCCGTCAGACTCAAACAGTTGACAGTCTGACGGACGACTTCCCGTTTCCTGTTTGAACCAAACTTCATTTAACTTCCTATGAATTTTACAAATTAAAATAAATCAACATGGTTGAGCTGATAAAGAATCCGAATTTTATTTTATTTTGGCGGCGACATCAACATCAAACAAACATTCAGAGAGAGAAAAGATGGCGGACCCCGACACTGCTTCCTGTCATCCTGTACTTGTTGAACTTTAATTAGTTTGAGCGTTAATGACATCGTCTGATTTTGTACAGATATTCATGAATGTACAGAAACAAAGAAACAAATAAAGAGACACATGTTTGACAATCAGAGAGTCTGTTTCCATGGATACATACAACACACTGTAACACACCCTAACACGATTTTCATCTATAATCAGTAAATCAATATAATAAAAGGCTTTAAGGTGGACCTTTACACTGAAATACAAACTGGAAGTTCTCTGACCGGCCATTTGATTAATCATTAATGATTATTGTTTAAATCAAATGTTTGTTTCACTATCAGAAGTCAAATTAAATGAAGTGACAAAACAATTCAAAGAAACTTAAGTACGGGATCAGAGGAGGCCAAACATTTAGTGTGGGACTCGTCTTAATCTTCATCAGGTCACGTTCAGGAAACGTTTTTACAAACTTTGAGCTAAAACAGAATTTTTTTTTCTGCAGCAAACGACCCGGGTCACTCAGGACTCTGACCCGGGGTCGGGTCAGTCTGGATCTGGACTCTGACCCGAGGTTGGGTCACTCTGGGTCCGGGCTCTGACCCGATCCCTGATCCCTCTAGTTTAGGAATCTGACCTGGGTCGCTCTGGTTCAGGACTCGTTTGAACTTTGATGGTTTTATTTTCTGTAAAATTGACGTTGATTTCTTTTTTTCACACGTCGATGAAACGACTCGAGCCGTGATGCAGCTTCAGACATTCAGCGTGTTTAAGTCGATGCTCACGCTGTGACGATGCTTGCCGACTCATAAATCTGAAAATACATTTTCATGTCGGTTTAAAGATAAAAACATTTCTCACCGTTAAACAACAGAAACATGCTAAGCTAACACTAACATATGATGAAATATTCTGCTCTGACAGACCCAGAACCTGATTCCACGTGGTCTGATTAGAAACATGAAGGAGAAATTGAAACTTACAGAGCTGAATTTAAATGTTTTTTCAAAGTCTTCAAAGTTGATTTAACATTTGAACAGCTCATTTAACTTTTCATTTTTATAGTTTCACTGAATAAAACATTAAAGATTCAAAGAGTTCATCCCAACCCCTGAAGTGGTTGTGGTGCGTTCAGGGCCCACTGACATTCGCATCGTATCGCATTCAGGGTCCGCTGATGTTCTTCATGTAGTGCATTCAGGGTCCGCTGATGTTCCTGTTGTGGTGCATTCAAGGTCTGTTGTTATGATCATGGTGTGTCCAAGGTCAGTTCTTGTGGTGAGTTCAGGGTCCGTTGATGTTCTATTTATGGTCATTGAGCATTCAAGGTCTGTTGTCATGGTCATGGTGTGTTCACGGTCATTTGATGTGGTCGTGGTGTGTTCAGGGTCCATTGAGGTTGCCCCGGCGGGCCAGCCTCAAGGCAGCAGCGCTCTGCCGGCTCTGCAGTGTGTTCTGGACCATGTCCTTCCATTGGTCATCGGAGATCTCTTGAGCCCACGACGGCACACCGAGAGACGGCAACGCCACGGCAGCCATCGTCCTCTTCACCAGCTCCACGTGGTCTGACAGGGGACACAGGAAGTGATGTCAAATGATGAGGTCACTTCCTGTCTGACACTAACATTAATAACATAGCATCTCACCTGCGTCCATCGGGATGGAGGCGCGGCTCCTTTGAGCCGCTGCTCCCTCAGGGTCCTCCTCCTCATCACTGTCAGGGGGTGGAGCTTCAGGGAGGTGGAGCCCCATCACCTGCAGAAGAGATACAGGTGAGATGTGTGATGAATGTCCTGTTTCATCAAACCATCAATAAACCATCAATACGTTGTAACAGGAAGTGTCAGAATGAGGTTACCTGTTGCTGGGCAGACTCACCTCTATCCTGTGCTGTACCTGCTGCAGTTGCTCTGTGTGCGAGGGAGCATCCTCCCCCCCGTCAGGCTCCTGGTTCAGAGGTTGGTAGTAGTACTCTCCATTGTTCACTTCCTCCTCTTCCTCCCCCTCCTCCTCCTCCTCCTCCTCCTCTCCATCCAGCTCCATCGCTCCTCCCCCTTCCTCCTCCTCGCCCTCCTCACCCCCTCCTTCCCCTCCACTCCACACTGGCAGCAGAGCTCCGTCAGCCGGCCTCTCGTCCTCCCCCAGCTCATCCTCTGAGTTTGGTAAGACTCTCTCAGGTCCCATTGCCGAGCTCCACACTTCCATCCACAGACACCTGACAGATGAGGGGGACACAGGTGAGACACACAGGTCGGATGTGGAGAACATGAAACTAATATTTTGATTTTTTGCAGATTTAAACAGTCAAAGTGAACTCTGATTTTACTGTATTTAAAACATGACACCAGTAAAACTGGTGAACTAAACCCAGTTAACTAAACTGAGAAGCTAACTGGTACCAGAATCTCAGACCTGGACAAACCCACTAAACAGAGAACCACCGAAGCAGAAGATGAAGTCCAGACCTTCCAGTCTGTGACATCAAGACCTGAACACCTACAGACTGTCCCCTCATTACAGAGTGAGGACGTTCTGGTTCACCCTGACCGAGTCCATCTGTTGTGGTCCTGTGGTGGACACAGTCCAGCCATGGACAGCAGCACTAATCACACAGCACCAGTCCAGTCCACCAACCAGAGTTCAGTCCTCCAGAGTCCAAAGGTCCAGGTCCTGTCCCCTCCTCAAATGTCTGACCCAGTTCACTGCAGTCTTCCTCAGAGCCCAGACGAACTCACTTCAGTTCAAACATTCAACAAAGATCAGAACCAGAACCGACTGGACCAGCCCCAAAGCATCCTGGGATGTGAACGTGTGTTCAGGTAGCTGATGAGAAACACCTGGAGTCTAACAGCTGATGAGGCTAATGAAGCTAACTGTTTGTTTCTGTCGTTCTTCATCCGGATGTTCAACTCTTCTTCTTCTGCTCTGAGTTCATATGACCGGAAGAAAAACAACACCAACGAGGTGTAGTGTCTTACCTGTCTGTCCGTCTGTCCGTCTATCTGTCTCTCTACCTGCCTGTCTGTCTGCTCGGAGCTGTTAGCCGCTGCTAGCTGCTGATCAAATACTTCCGCCTACGTCACGACGCCGCAACTCAGCTGACGTTTTTTTTAATACAGAAACTTTATTAACAAAAAGGAAAATAAATGAACAAGTTAATAAATAACAATACATATAATAAAGTAATACTTATTAATGAATGAATAAAATGAATGAATTTGTTTGTTTGTTTGTTTGTTTGTTTGTTTGTTTGTTTTATGATCTGTATACACGTCAGCTTTGGTTTCTGGTGTTCTGAAAACATAAAAATATATGAATATAAATCTAATATGCGCTCGCAGCTGGTCTGCGGTGTTTTCATGTGTTTCTTTGCGGTGTCTGTCTGCTAGCTCACAGTGAGCCTCCTCCTCGCGCTCCTTTCTGTGGTTCTCATAGTAACGGTCACCTGCAAGAAACACAATGACTCACAGAGCTCTCACCGACCGACACACCGACCTCTACCGGGCTGCACGACACCGACCCCGGCTCTGCCGCTCACCTCAGCTGGTCGTAGCGATCAATCGGTACCGGATCGATCCGGTCTGATATCCGTCCGCCGTGATCAGAAACTGGCGCGTGGCCTGCGGGGGATCAGAGGCACCGGGCAGACGATGATGACATCAGCGCGTGAACGTCCCGATCCTCCGCGCGTGAGCTGATCGATCATTTATCAGGTCGCTCCATCAATCAGCCGATCGGCCCATCAGCCGATTGATCAGGACCAGCACAGACTTGATCCTCACAGACTCATCGATTGCCGATCAGCTGTTTTTAATGAATCAGCTGATCACCAATAACCAGTCCATACTGATCAATAGTCACCTGTTAGCATACAATGTTAGCATGTTGAAGTGAAAGAACATCTAACATCTAAGGCTGCTGGTCAGGCGTTAGCTTAGCATAAAGACTGCAAACATAGGGAAACAGTTAGCATACTCTGGCTGGCATGTGATCTAAATAGGAAGCGGGGGTGACGTTTAATCTTCAGAGCAAAGCTTCATGGAACTGTAGTTTTTAATTGTTGGTGGAACAGAGGTTTTGACAGGGAAGTGATGTCAGATGACTTCACAGCCAATAGCAGAGGTCTGTCTGTCCTCCAGGCTCCCGCTTCCCCGCCCTGTCCGCCTATGCTGCCAGCCTCATCCAGATCACGGGCGAGCTGGGTTGTCAGCGGCTGAGGTTCAGGACATCTGTGAGAGTCTGAAGGAGGACAGCGCGTGGGCGGCTGCTGTCCGCCCGTGGCTGTCAGCCTGACCGAGACTGGACGCCTGTCGCAGCGCCCAGAGTCACACTCACTCTCGCTCAGCTCAACCTGGACCTGGGCGTGGTCTCCATCGCCGACCCGAGAGACATCTGGCTGACTCCCTGAAGACCAACCGCTCCCTGCAGACGCTGTTGTAAGTCCTTGTCTAGTTGGCTGTTGACTGACTGGTTCAGGTGACCGAAACACCACAATAATTGGTTTGTGTGACTTCTTGTTCCCACCCTCCAGTCTCCATAACCTCCGTTGACGCCTGGCCTGGTGACGCCTGAATCCCCGCCCCGTCGACTCCACCCGCCATCTGCCTGACCTGAGACTGCATGCTGGGAGAGGCACTGGGTCTGATCTGTGGATGCGCTCATCTGGTCGGAGCCAAGTCAGGTGTTCCAGCAACCAGTTTACACAACTTAGCAACCACCTGGCCCAGCAACAGCCTGTAACAATTGGCCAATGACCCAACAAACTTGTGGACCAGATCAGAACCGTAATGTCACCAATGTGTCACGCAAGTTTAGTCTGAGGTCCAGACCAGGTTCAGGCATAACGTCTAAGAACTGCTCAGCTGTCGGTCATGACTCGATTTAATGAGAAATGTTTGATGAGACACAGCTGGAAAACGTGAACAGTCTGCAGTGAGGGGATGTTCGGTCTCATGGGGCTTATTTCAGCTCAGACCTGAATTCCAATCAGCTCCATGTGCACTGCGAAGGATTCTTCAACACGACAAACTGGCCATCGACGACCATGTGACTGTGAAACATCTGACTACATGTGAGGTCCAGTTTCCAGTCATGTCTCAGTCTCAGTTTTAGTCATGCTCTCTGGTTCCTCTGCAGGCTGAGGAGCTCAGACTGAGCGCTCAATCCAGAATCAGGGTCTAAAGGCTGAGCTCGACTCCGCATCGCCAGCTCACAGCCCCAGCTCCGAGTGCTGAATCTGGACTACAACCCACTGGGTAACACCACGACTACACTTTACTACAATGTACTACACAGTACTACACTGTACTGCACTGTACTGCACTGTACTACACAGTACTACACTACTCTACGCTTATCAGACTGAACACCGTACAGTACTACACCTGTACTGTAAGTTGTACTGTACTGTACTACACAGTAAAAAGCACTGTACTGCAAAAGTAGTACACTGTACTGCTGTACTACACTGTACTGCACTGTACTGCACTGTACTACAGTAGTACTCGTCTGGGTCTGTTTCTGTGGTGATCAGACTGCACTCACATTGCACTACACTGCACTGGCTACAGTACTCACGCTGTACTGCACTGTACACACTGTACTACACTGTACTCCATCACCATTGTACTACAGTACTGCACCGTACTATGCAGCACAAATACTGTATTACACAGTACAACACTGTACTACACTATACCATACTGTACTACATAGTACTAAATTGTAATATGCACTCCACAGTACCACACTGTACTATACTGTACTACACTGGTAATTCATGTTACTGTGCTATACTGTACTATGCATTACTACACTGTAATACGTAGTATTATACTGTACTATGCAGTAATCACAGTACTACACTGTACTATACTGTACTTCAGTATTACATTGTAACTCATACTGTACTATACTGTACTATACTGTTCTGACGAAAATACCATACTGTACTATAATGTACTATACTGTCTCTACAGTACTACACTGTAATACGAAATACTACACTGTACTGCACTGTTTTACACTGTACTATACTGTACTAATGCAGTACTACACTGTACTATACTGTGCTATAAAGGTAATTACACTGTCCTACGCACTACACCGTACTATACTGCATTGCTTAGCTCAACAGTATAGTAAAAGAAAATATATACAGTAATAAGAAAAAGCAGTGGTGGTATATATACAAACACCACACTTCTTATCAAAAAGCAAGCCAACATGGATTTTAAAATCAGAAGATCCAATTATATAACAAAACACCCACAAAAACACATAATAGAATTTAATACACTAGCATTACTATACTTTTAATAAGCGCAAGGTGTAATCAAGTGGTTAATATACTGTGAACATCTGCATCATAACTCATATACAAGTCATATACAATCTGTCCGTCCTGGGAGAGGGATCCCTCCTCTGTGGCTCTTCCTGAGGTTTCTTCCACCTTTTTTCCCTGTTAAAGGGTTTTTTGGTGGGCAAGTTTTTCCTCACTCGAACCGAGGGTCTAAGGACAGAGGGTGTCACTCCCTGTACAGATTGTAAAGCCCTCTGAGGCAAAATGTGTTTTGTGACTTTGGGCTATATAAATAAAATTTGATTTGGTTTTGATTTGATTACACTGTACTGTACTGTACTACACTGTACTGTACTGTACTACATAGTATTACACTGTATTACACAGTACTGCACTGTACTACACTGTACTGCACTGTCATACACAGTAGTACTGTCTGGTTCTGTTTCCAGGTGATCAGATTGCCGGCATGCTGGCGGTTGCCGTGGCATCCAGCAGAACTCTGGAGGTGTTGGACCTGGAAGGAACCGGACTGACCAATCAATCAGCACAGGTCGACCAATTGCACTGCTCTGTCCCCCTCTTCCTCATCCTCCTCCTTTTCCTCCTCCTCCTCTTCCTCCTCCACCTCCTCTTCCTCTTCCTCCTCCTTCCTCTTCCTTTATCGATGATATCTGATCAGTTTATCAATGATATCTATATCAGTGAACCTGTCAGATAAATAAGCCAATCTGTCTTTCCGGGTCCAGGTCTTCTTGGACATGGTGGAGAACTACCCAACCAGTCTGCGGGTTCTGGTTCTGGCAGAGAACAACATCAGTCCAGAGCTGCAGCAACAGATCTGTGACCTGCTGTCCGAAGGGGAGGAAGACGATGACAGAGAAGCCCTGCCCCTCCACCCGGGCCCCGCCTCCAGCAGCGCCCTGCTGCCAATCAGAGACAAGTACCAGCCAATCAGAGACAAGTACCAGCCCCCCGCCTGGCTCCCCCACAGCAGTAAGGGCTGAACTCCTCCCCACTGTCCTCACGTCTCCGTCCCACCTGACTGTCCTCCTTTACCCTTGGACTGGTCCACAAAGACCAGTCCGGACTGCACAAAACCAGCACAGAACCAGTACACTGGGTTTACTGGGTCTACTGGTACTGTTTGTCATACTGACTCCACTGTACAAGAGCCAATACTGGTTCTACTGGTTCTGTGGATATATGCTGGCTCTACTGGTGTAGCTTGCCATAGTGGTTTTACTAGCGTGAGATCACTTGCTGGTACTGGATTTCATATTGGTTCCACTGGTCCCAGTTGAGACTAGTACCAGCCTGGCCTGTCCCAGTTGAGCCCAGTATTTGCCCGGTTCTGTGTCGGTGTCCTTGGTGACGGTCGGAGGTCTGAGTGTGGTTTTGTTTTTTATCTAACCCAGTTCACTTCAGATCAGTGTATTTATTAAAGATCCACTCTTCTGTGGTTCCTCTGTGAGTCCATGTAGCAGTGGGGCTCTGGTTCTGGTCCTGGTTCTGGGTACAGTCACACCAGCATTTAAAACTGAAATCAGTTCACCGTGATCATTTGGATCATGGTGCTGATGGTTTCTTCCATTTTGTTTCTTCTTTTGTAGCTTAGCTTAGCTTCATTAGCTCAGTCAGGACAGGCAGGAGGCTTCTGATAAACTGTTAGCGATCAAGCTAACCAACATGCTAACTGTTAGCCCCGTCCCCACACACAAAACAAACACACCTGGCTAATGTCTTAGTTATTAACATTAACTTCGGACGTTACAGTATTTGGTTCTTGTTGAGTTCTAACTCATGTAGCCCGAGAGCTAACCACTAAAACCATGTTTCTACCAAACAGTCCGGTTTAGTTCATAAAGGTTATTTTCGTGTTTCTTTTGGTAAAAGTGGTACCAACAGAACCGCTCTATTCTGTCCCATTTGTTCATTGCCTCTGACGTACTGAGCACACTGACCCAGGACATGCTGCAGTCAGTTGATCGGTCAACATAATCAACTAAAGATACAGTAACACATTTAACTTTTAACCCCACAAAGACGAGGGGAACGGTCAAATAGTAAAAAAAAAAATTACCTCCTAAGTCCTTTCCGAACCACTTTTCCTAACCACTTTTCCTTATGACCTTGATGGAAAATGTCACAAGATCATAAGGAAAGCTGTGAAGGAGAGGTGATAAGGAGTTAGGAGAAGACGACTGCTCTTACACTAGACTACGTCATGAAGCAACGGTAAATGTTACAAATGCATGAAATATCATGCAGGAACTATAAACATGGACAACCCGGTGAAAAATGTGACATCATCATCAACGTCAGAGTTCAAATAATAAATGAATATTGTCCGCCTGTCACAGAAGTCAGATGAAGTGTTTGTTACCTGGTATGGTCGCTCACCCTCCTGTCCACTCATATAGAAACATATTAGCAAGTTATGGCAAAGATATATGATTAATCAGCAACGGGAACTTCATGATGATCTGCAGGACGCTGGATGGCACTGTTACAAACAGGAGATAATAAAGGAAGCTTTGGACCTCCTTTCCTTTTATAAAGGATGGTCCGGTCTATCCTATGCTAAAGGAGATAATAAAAGAAGCACTGGACCTCCTTTCCTTTCCTAAAGGATGCTCCGGTCTATCCTATGCTGAAGGAGATAATTAAGGAAGCATTGAAGCTCCTTTCCTTAACAGTCTGAGGATTCAGACAGCTCTTATCATGGAGGGCACGTTAACACTTCAGTGAGGAACCTTCATGAGACAAACTGAATATTCAACTACAGCCATAGATCTCTAACAGCCCCATCATTAATGTCTTTTCTATAAACAAAGAAGGAAGAACACATCCTCGATTTTCTTTCTTTGCTGTGACATGTTAGATATGTCACGCTTAAGGGTTGACACAGCTTAGCTCAGGAGGTACCTGACATTAAACCCTTCAAGTGAAGATGCAAAGCAGAGTTTTAAGCCTTTATTCAGGATCTGTCCTTTGTGCAGACAACTTCTTTTTTGCTGCCATTTTGCTTTTAATGAATGACTTAATTTAATAAAGTTTATTCTTCAATAAATGAAGCTAACAAGCCTGCTAATGGTCAGCTAGCATGATTAGCTTGGTGGCTAATGGAGCAATAAGTCTACACAGTGTGTAAAGATGTCAGATGTCCTCCGTCTCTGCTATCTCTGTCCATCAGCTACAACAGTGTCCTCCATCTGATGACTGTTTGTGTTTTTTAGATGTCGGTGTGACTGTGTAAACCTTAAATAAAGTTTCTTTGAATGAATCAGAGGAACCACACAAACTTCTGGATGTTTAGTCAATGTTTAGAAATCTCTAAAATCACTTTTTACGTCGATCTTCAAAGAAACATTCAGTCCGAACGTCTGACAGCTGAGAGAGCGACGTAAAAACTGATCCAAGACTGTGAAGATAAAGGTCCTGAAGGCCCTAAAGGTCCTGAATGCCTTGAAGATCTTGAAGGTCCTGAATGCCTTGAAGGTCCTGAATGCCTTGAAGGTCTTGAAGGTCCTGAATGTCTTGAAGGTCTTGAAGGTCCTGAAGGTCCTGAAGTTCTTAAAGGTCCTGAAGGTTCTGAAGTTCTTAAAGGTCTTGAAGGTCCTGTAGTTCTTGAGGATCCTGAAGGTCCTGAAGGTCTTGATGGTCTTGAAGGTTTTAACGTGTCGTTCTTTGAACCCACAGACTCCAGCACCCAGATGGTCTTGCTGACGTCAGGTCTAAGTGAGAGCCTATTGGCTGAGACTGAGATGTGACCCCTCCCACAGACACACCCACTTCCTGTTTGACTTTGTTTGGTTTGTTTTTCTGCACTGCACTTCTCTGGGTTGTCAGATCACCCGATCACTAGCCAATCAGATGCTCTGAATGGTTTGATGTAGCACCTGTACGTAGACGGGGTGGAGCGTGAACAGCACAGACCTTTGGACAGGTGTAGCTCGACAGGTGTACTCTGTGTTCATGAATGTTTGTTCTGCTGCTCTGATGTCACAATAAAACTGTTTACAGCTTCATACAAACAGTGATTCTGATTGGTCCTTAAGTCACTGAACTAGCATCGCTAATGTTAGCTCAAGACAACATGGAGGCATTGACAGCAGCCAAGAGCAGCTGTGCTATCGGCTAATGTCAGCATCTACCTTCCAGTGAACATGGTCGGACCTGGGACGGAACACACCAGGATTCCTGGTCAGTTCAGTTAGCTACACAGCTGACCAAGCTAACCACAGTTACACTACTGCTTCACTACACCTCGGTAGTGTAACATTATTCCCTGTTGGTCTCAGAGGCTGTGCGCCAAACCGGCCCGGTCCGGCTGCTGAGCCCAGTTCTGTTAGCATGCTAATGGCAGATTCAGTTAGCGGCAGTTATTTAGCAGCTAGCTGCTTTAGTTAGTGGTTAGGCTAAAGCTATGTGTCCAAGACTGAAGGTTGAAGCTTGGTTTGAAATGATTGCATGACAGATCAGTGGTACTGATCAATGGTTCCGATCAGTGGTTCTGGACGTGTTGGCGTGGCGCTCTGATGGTCGACTCTCCAGCTGTCAGTCATGTGTTCAGTCTGAATGAGGAAGCAACTCCGTGATCAGTTTCCTGCTACCCATAAACCTGACAGAGGATCCTGATGTGGTTTCAGGTTATTCTGGGCGCTGAGACTTCCTGTAGGGATCCAGTGTCAGGCGGGTCGGGATGAGGTGGTTTGACCCAGAGGAGAAGGACGTAATGATGTGAAAGCACATCTTCAAAATGAGCCAAAATAAACTTTATTGATCTTCACTAACAAGTTTCATGTTGTACTTTGATTTAAATACAGAAGTAAAGTCACAAACCGGATCAAACTGGATCATATTTTATGGAGAAAATGTTTTCTGGTTTTCCCTCTGATGTCCTCCGGCTGCTCCGCCTCAACTCTCTGTGATTTACAGAGTTTATGATGGACAGTGAAGTAAACTGCTGACAGCTGTAGCTGCTGTTAGCATCTGTTAGCTCAGTTTGTTAGCTGCTGTTAGCTAATGTTAGCTCAGTTTGTTAGCTGCTGTTAGCTCATGTTAGTTCAGTTTGTTCGCTCAGCTGCCTGGACTGTGAGCTCAGAGCACTGGGGGAATGTTAGTACAGGCGTTTTGGACCACCGGGAAGAAGAAGAAGAAGAAAAGGAGGAGGTGTTCAGGCCCAGCAGTCAGCAGCTTCTATGGACAGAATGGCAGAGGAGAAGAGAGCAAAGAGGATGTTGACAGAGGAAGTTAAGAAGAGAAAAAGGAGTGAGCTTGTCATCTGTCGTTCACAGCTTTATTGAACAGTTTGATATCAGCGTACACTCTGATGATAAATTACATAAATTATGTTTTAAAGCTGCAGCACACAGAGGAACACAGTTACAATACAAAAACAACGTTAATACACGTTTCATCTGTACAAAGAAAATACAAAGTCAAATATTCGTTTTATTTTATATTGACATGTTTTAGTTGGTCATGAAACAGTGTGACAAATATGATGATCAATGTTTAACTTCCTGCAGATTTTCACATTATGTTCAACAGAAGCCCGCCACAACAAGAGTCCACAGCGGCTTCAGTTAAAGTCTCCATGAAGTGTTTCTGTCCCAGCTGTCCTCCAGTGTCTGCCCAACACTGACAGGAAGTCATGTTTGAGGTATTTCAGTGTTTTCAGGTATTCTTCGTGGTATTTTTGTCATTTTTGTCAGTTTGTCATTTCCTGATAGACCATAAAAAGTTGTTGATGATGTCATCCTGCACTCGGGGGCATGTCCTAATTTAACATCCAATGAAATGCATTCTTTCTTCTGATGCCGCCAAAGCAGAGTGCTTCCTGTTTCCTGTTTCATGAAACAGTCACAACACATCAGAACATGAAACTACAGCCAGTTAGCTTAGTTTAGCATAAAGACTGGAAATAGGGGGAAACAGCTAGCCTGGCTACGCCCAAAGGCTGACTGATGAACAGGATCATGGGAGATCTGACTGACCTCTGAATAAACTTTGACACAGTTTGTTGAAATGAAATGTGCAAAATGTTCTGTACATCTCTGGTTTTAATTTGTCCGATACATGTTCCAGGGGTCATATGATGATGGCACAGATGATACACACTGGGAGACGTGGTCTGATCTCTGACCTCTAGATGACCTCAGTGTTCAGTTTCTTCTTCTCTGGTTCTACACTCAGAAAGCTGATCTGACACTCATACTCATCTGCCTGCCCACGCCGCCCACTCTTTTGTCGCTGTAATGATGATGATGTCAGCGGCCAGCAAGAGGTGTGGCCACAGTCCCTGCAGTGACCCTGCAGCACAAGGGCAGCAGTCAGCACGACCACGCCGAGTGTCATCCCCGCCAGCACGAGCAGAACGATGAGCTGGATGTCCGACAAGCCGGCAGTGCTGCGCTCGCTAACAGTCACTTTAAACAGCCTGTCGCCATGAAGGCTGCTGTTACCGCTGGTGGTGCTCCTCTGGTTCTTGCCGTCGGTGGTCAGGTGAGGTCTGACCCCGCCCCCGCCCCCCTCCCACCCCAGTGTGGTCCTGATGAGCTCGCGGGCCCTCAGTGCTGTCTCACAGGTGGCTCCTGTGAAGCCAGGCTGGCAGATGCAGGTGAAGCCTCCGGCTCGGTCAAGGCAGCGTCCGGCGTTGAGGCAAGGCTGACTGCCGCAGTCATCCAGGTTGACAGTGCAGAAGCGTCCAGTGAAGCCAGTAGGGCAGACACACGAGAAGCGGTTAACACTGTCCAGGCAGGTGGCACCGTTAGCACACGGCCTCATCAGACAGTCATCCACATCTGTCTCACACCGCTGCCCTGTAAAGCCGACAAGGCAGCGACACGTCAGCTCTGCCGCAAAGCCATCAGCGTCCTCACATAGACCACCATTTTTACACGGAGACCTGGAGCCAAAGCAGGAAGTAAAAGAAGAGACCATCAAAATAAAATAAAATTAACATGTGATCCAACTGAATCCTAAAATCCGGGACAGACCTCCTCTGGTGGCAGGGTCCAGTCTTCAGCTGACAGTTCCTCCCATAGAAGCCTTCAGGACACACACAGGTGTATTCACCGCTGTCCTCCATTACACAGGTGGCGCCGTTCTGACACGGCCGCTGGGCTGAGCACACAAACAGGTCTGAAACACCCAAAGAAACCTGGATGTGAAACCTGAGTCCAGCAAGGAGCTAACAGAGCTAACCATGCAGCTAACAGAGCTAACAGAGCTAACCTGTGTGTCATTGAGGTCACCTGTGTGTCAGTAAAGTCACCTGAATGTCATTGAGTTCACCTGTGACTCATTAAGGTCACCTGTGGGTCATTAATGTCACCTGTGTGTCGTTAAGTTCACCTGTGGGTCACTGACGTCACCTGTGAATCATTAAGGTCACCTATGGGTCATTGAGGTCACCTGTGTGTTGTTAAGTTCACCTGTGTGTCGTTAAGTTCACCTGTGTGTCACTGAGGTCACCTTTGTGTCATTGAGGTCACCTGTGTGTCATTAATGTCACCTGTGTGTCACTGAGGTCATCTGTGTTTCATTAAGGTCACCTGTGTGTCATTAATGTCACCTGTGTGTCGTTAAGGTCATCTGTGGATCATTGACGTCATCTGTGTGTCATTAGGGTCACCTGTGTGTCATTAAGGTCATCTGTGTTTCATTAAGTTCACCTGAGTGTCATTGAGGTCACCTGTTTGTCATTAAGGTCATCTGTGAGTCATTGACCTCATCATCTGTGGGTCATTGAGGTCACCTGTGTGTTGTTAAGGTCATCTGTGGGTCATTAAGTTCACTTGTGGGACATTGAGGTCACCTGTGTGTCGTTAAGTTTACCTGTGGCTCAATATATGCTGATCTATCACTGCACTAACCTTTGTCACAGAAGCGCCCCCCCCAGCCCGTCTCACAGCTGCACTGCCACGGCTGCTGACAGGAACCGTGCAGGCAGCCCGGCATCGGCACGCAGTGGTCACAATGTTCGCCGTCCCACCCAGGGTCACACCTGAAACACACACAGTCATGTGACCAGTGTTGCCAGGTGTACAATAATTGTTGTATTTGTACGATAATTTTGCCCTCTGTACGATGTACGATCAGTAATTCCAAAAAAGCCAAATATGCCAACAATTTGACCATTCTGTGAATGTGTGATTGTAATCAAGCTGCTGCATGTCTACCAGAGTTTTTTGTGTGAACCCTGAAGGCATCTGTTTCCATGTGACAAGTTTCCAGGTAGCCAATCGTGCTTTTCTAAATGTGAGCTACGAATGACGTCCGTACGTTTGCCTCAGAACAACAATCATGATTGGCTGAATGGTTCGCTGCGCCCGCCCCATTAAACACTGCAGTCAGGCTGGGAAGTCGAGTGAGGAAAAAAAGGAAAAGAAAAAGAGCAAAGCAAGGAAAAATGAGAGAACCTGGGGAAGGAGGGGGAGGAGGAGAGGTAAAGAGGATGGCAGAGCAGACTCAGTGGAAAAGTAAGTTGCAGCATCGCCCACAAATGTATCAAAAAGAGTGGGAAAGCCACTTTGGGTGGCTGAGACTGGTTGCAGGGTCCGACAACAAAGCATGGAGATTGAACCCTAAGGTAAGCATAATTAAGTATTTAACTGGCCTAGCCTAAACTGTTTCATGCACATTATGAACAGGGTTGTGTCATTGATCATGTAATGTAATATGTAATTAATTTAAACAATAGTCTCCTCTCTGCTCTTCTTCATTTCATTCACAAAATTGCCAAAGGTGGAACTTGACTGACGCAGAACGGACAGCTTATGAAGACTGAGGCGATTAGAGCTACACACCACCATTATCATTTTGGGTATATGTCAATGCATCCTTGGCCTGTTTTATTTCATGTATTTATTTTATTAGTAATTTGTTATTTTGGGCAGAGTTGCCTGTTGTTTCAAGATTGTTATGCACATCATTTTAAATTATATGTGCTGTTTTTGTTTATCAGTTGATGTCATTTTTGAGGACTGAGAGCTAGATGTTGTTGCACTGAAAAATAAATTTCATTATGTGAAGTCAGATTAGTCTTTATTTTCTTGTCAGTTATCATGAATACTTTTCTCTATGTTTCTCTAAAAGCAAACCTGCTATGTCTATTCCCTAACAGTAGGTGGCCTCCAGTCGTCATGATTTGGCTGATTTGTTCCCACTTGTCATTTGTTTATGGAGGACACATTAGCCTAACTCAACTATGGGGCTATGATGTGGTGCCGTGAATCCATTCCGTACTGACACCACAAAGCCGTGAGTGCCTGTTAGATGCTATTAAACACTAGAGTGACTAAAGCGCATCAATAGACTTGTTATTTGGTTATGACAGGCGTACAATAATTTCCCTCAAAATATGATAATGTTATGCCTCTGGTAAGATAATCCTACATTTCTCACCTGGCAACACTGCATGTGACCAATCATAACACACCTGTAACACACACTGACTACAGTAAGCGTTTTGTATATTTTTCACATCAGTGATTATCTACATATCTCTACACTATCCTTAGACTTGTTCTGTTTGTGCATGAGCAGGTCTCTGAACTTCAGTAACCACAAGCCGTGTTTCACCAGTTTCTGTCACACTAACTAGCCTAGCTATAGCAATGGCTTCTCTCTCCCCTCCTGCTCTCTCCTCTCCTCCTCTCTCCTTTCCTGCTCTCTCCTCTCCTCCTCTCCTGCTCTCTCCTCTCCTCCTCTCTCCTCCTCGGTGTGCCACATGTTTAGCTACTCCACGTCCTCCTTTAGCGATAACGGTACTTGTAATAAATGTAGTTTATTTGTAGCTTTGGAGGCGAGGCCCAGTGAGTTAGAGGCACGGTACCAGACCACCGAACAGTCAGTAGCTGCTATAGTTAGCCAGTCCCCTGTAGCCGGTGCGGTACCACCGAAGGTAGCTTCAGCTAGCCGTCCCCAAACTGAAGCCCACTGTACACCACCAACCGCTCCACGTTTCAAACAGATATTCCCCACTCAGTGACACACCCGCTGAGAGGCCAACTCTAGACATTGGCAGCTCCATTTTACGAAACGTGAAGTTATCACACCGGGGGTCATAGTCAAATGCATCCCGGGGGCCAGAGCGGGCGACATCGAGTCAAATTTGAAACTGCTGGCTAAAGCTAAACGTAGATACAGTAAGATTGTTATCCACGTCGGCGGTAATGACACCCGGTTATGACGGAGGTCACTAAAATGAATGTTTCTTCGGTGTGTGCATACGCCAAAACGATGTCGGACTCCGTAGTTTTCTCTGGACCCCTGCCCAATGTGACCAGTGATGACATGTATAGCCGCATGTCGTCATTCCACCTCTGGCTGTCGAGGTGGTGTCCAGCAAACGATGTGGGCTTCATAGATAATTGGACACCTTTCTGGGGAAAACATGGTCTGATTAGGAGAGACGGCATCCATCCCACTTTGGATGGAGCAGCTCCATTGGAGCAGCTGCCCACCCAGTCCTTTAGTATAGAGACTGTGTCTGTCCCCCGTCCACCTACAGAATTTAAAGATAAAATAAACAGAAGAGGAGTTCATCATAAAAACTTAATAAAAATTTTTAAAAAATCAACATCTCCAACAGTCCTGACTCTTGTCGCTGTGACTTTGTGGAAGTACAACGTGAGTGCCAGACTGAAAATTGAGTTTTGCTCCCACAGGGTTGCAGGGAATGTGGATGTGTTTGCACAACATTGGGCTCATGAAGAGCTTTTGTGTCAAGTAAACAGTGGAGAACTGAAGTTTGCATCCTTCTTAAATTGATTAATTGATTAAGTAACTGTTTGTTTTATGCTAAATAAAGTGTAAATAAAGTGCTGTTCAAAAATCAAAACATCTCTCTCTCTCTCTCTCTCTCTCTCTCTCTCTTTATCTCTCTCTCTGTCTCACCATCTGTAAACATACCTGTCTCATTAATGTGTGTTAATGCATGTTACTAACTAAACTTCTTCCCTGGAGTTTCTGTGCTCTCTCGTCCAGCAGGTTCTCATGGATCGTGGCTGCTGCTGTGGTCTGCTGCTGACGTCCACTACATATATTATTACTGTCATTATTGCTACCATATCTCCATTACAGCTTATAGTTAGTTCATGATTTACTGCTGCTGTGCATCTGTGTCTCTCTAACTCTATCACAGGTTCCACTGCTACTGTAATCATTCTATCATTTATTGTATTTCATTGTCATTCTATCATTCATTGTAATTGTACAATATGTTTGTGTTGGTTTGTTCTGTACACGTGACATCCATTGCACGTCTGTCCTGGGAGAGGGATCCCTCCTCTGTGGCTCTTCCTGAGGTTTCTTCCACCTTTTTTCCCTGTTAAAGGGTTTTTTGTGGGCAAGTTTTTCCTCACTCAAACCGAGGGTCTAAGGACAGAGGGTGTCACTCCCTGTACAGATTGTAAAGCCCTCTGAGGATAATGTGTTTGATGACTTTGGGCTATACAAATAAAATTTGATTTGATTTTATTTGATTTTGTGACTTTGAACTATACAAATAAAATTTGATTTGATTTGACCTGGACATGTAATTGTAATTTCAATCTATTTGTTTCAGCCACTTGAGATGCCCAACCTCCCCCTTTCTAACACAAGATATCAGGTTCTTTTGTGTTTTAAATTGTGATGTCCAGACTCAACTTTGCACCTAGATACCAAGACCCTGCAGGACACCCCAAGTGTAAAACACACCCAAGGGGGTCAGCGCCAAAACCTGCAGCAGACAAAATGGTGTGAAAACACTCTGGGTAGGGGACCCTAGGGAGTGTTCCTCAAGTATAAATGTTAGGTATCCCCATGCTCGGGGTCTTTCTTCATTTTTGACCGCTCGCGTGTTGATTGACCTTTTCTTTGCAAAGAAAATAAAAACCTTGTTGGCCAGCAGAAGTCTCTATTTCATTCTTCACCAGCAGCAGAGAAAATTTCCACAACAGACATCTCACCTGCAGACTCCAGACTCGTCACAGTGACTGTTGGTGGCGTTACAGCTGCAGTCACTTCCTGCACAAAAGAAGAAGACAGGTGAGAGACAGGAGTTTTCTGTATGTTCAGGTTGTTTATCAGAGAATATGAATTATGATTTATTGACCTGAACCTGAAGGCACCATAACCTCAGAACCACACAATGAATCAGGTGCCCATGGACCCCTTTCAGGACCCTGTCTGCCTGTCTGTCTGTCTGCCTGCCTGTCTGTCTGTTTGTCGACTCAGTCTCTCCTTGAAGCAGCAGCTTGTTGCTGTTTGTCTAGCTGTCCCTGACAGACGGACTCTAACAGGCAGCACGTGGCTCAGAGGACAGAGGTCAATCTGTGTGCTGCTAATGTCTCACCAGAGACCTCCTGACAGCTGACGCACACACTGTTTGGGGTGTTGGTTTAAATCCCAGCAGGATCAGCAGTTTTTATCGGAACTTGGATCAGTGCGTCAAGGTTTGAAGACACTGAAATGTTATAAAACCTCCATTATGTTTCTGCAGCGCCACCTGTGTTCTTTTAACATGTTGGCATGACTGTAGCCTCTCAGGCTGGTTTCAGGAGATTTTCCAGCTCAGCATGTTTCCAAGTGTTTCCGTGTTTTTCAAGATTTTTCCTTGTGTTTCCAGGTGTTCACTGCACATGTGGAACATGTTGTATAAAGTCTTGAATATTTGTCCTTCAACTCATCACGTGCTGTTAACATCTCGTCATGTATCTGATCTTTTATCGATCGTGGAGTTTCAGAGTTCACCTGTGACTTCCTGTGTGTTCTTTGTTTTCAGGTTTATTTCCTGTCCAGAGCATCAGAAGAGTCTCTGCTCCATGTATAGATGAGTGGCTGTGACCTCTGACCTCTCTGAGGTGGGTCGAGTGTCGGCTGGAAGGATTGTTTTCAAAGAAAGTCCTGACACAGAGACAACAGGCTCGTCCTCAGAGCTCAGGCAGCCCCACAATGGAGCTCCATAGTGGGGCTGCTGGGAACGCCAGCCGAGCCTGGCATGCCTGGAACAGCTGAGAGATGCTAAGTGTTATCTGAGAAGAGCCAGACAACGGCAAGCACAGGGTTAATCTGACAGCTGGGGGAGCAAGGATTAATGGAGAACAATATGCTGAGTGCCTCTGAGCACGCTCAGTGAGGTCCACAAGATTTACAACCTGTTTACAGTGAACCACTGTGTGTCCGACTGAACCAGTCTCAGGTACAGAACCAGTCCAACAGAGACCATCAGAGTCCAACAGAGACCAACAGAGTCCAACAGGGTCCAACAGAGACCAACAGAGACCAGTAGAGACCAACAGGGACCATAAGAGACCAACACAGTCCAACAGAGACCATCAGGGACCATGACATTTCAAACCTGGACATTAAATGGTCTTTCCAGTTTTTTCCAGGTTTTCCAGGACATGTGTGCAATTAATCAGACACTGACTGAACCTGACACTGTGTGTTTATGTGTGTCCTCTTGCTAACCTGTCTAGCTAGACTTTGGTGTCTCTGGATAATTTTAGCGCGTGCTGCAGCTTTAAACTTGATGAACGCTTGTTGATTGAAGTTGCCTCCCTGGCTGCCTCTGCTGCTCTCTGATTGGCTGTATCAGGGGCAGCACCTGTTCCCTTCATTAACCGTCCAATCAGAGCCACTTACGGAGGCTCGCCTGTGTTTGTAACAAAGGTTATTGTTGTCGAGGCACTTGGTGTGTTTCCATGGATACAAGCAGAAACATGAGCCAGTGCGAAGAAACACAAAGCTGACGGATGAGTCGCAGCAACAACTGCAGCCACACACCACACTACATATATGTCCTACATATGTATGTATAACCTAATGTATAAGCACATATATGCTCCAGTTATACCTACTTTACATGACACTTACATCAAACTGACCTCCTCCCTACGAGAGAGAAACTTATGAATGATGACCAGCTACCTTCTCTGATCACGTCGCCTCAGTTACCTGGTCAGGCCTCACCTTACTCAAGCACTTATTGCTGCATTAACATGTCCTCGTCACTCTGGCTGTAAGGAGTCAGATTGACTGAATGTAAACACGCACCCTCTCATATATCTCTGATAGATTGTGAATATTATTATCATCAGTGAAGATCAGCAGCCATGACCCTCCTCACCACCACCTCCTCACCACCTCCTCCCCCTCCTGGACAGCAGTCCCACTGATCCTCTCCCAGTGCTCCGTCACCTGTCTGTCTTCAACACCCTGAACTCTGACTAATCACATTCAGCTGACTCCACTGGAGGGGGTCACGGTTTGAGGCAAGGGGGAGGAAATGTTCCCCAGAGGTTTACACTGTGATGGAGGAAAGGGAAGGAGGGGGAGGCTACATTTCCATGACAGGGGCCATTCACCTCATGTAGATGCACTGACTGTGCATCTACATGATTTAACACCTGCAAACTCTGTCTATGTCCAAACCTGCCTGGTCTAAACCAGGTCCTGGTCCCAGCAGACTGTAAATGGTCTGTGTGTAGGTTAAAACAGCAGTCTGTTGAACAAGCTTTGGTTACTGCTGAGCGGACATGGGATCACATGACCTTACCTTGACCTGTGCAGGGGGGGATGACGAGCATGGCAAATACGCAGCAGCTGAGCGGCAGCAGGATGGCGGTGGCACTGACTGTAGACATGTCTATGAGGACAAGGACAACCTGAAACAGAAGAAAGAGACGCTCGTTTCTGACCTGGAGTCAGTTCGTCAGCTGTAGATAAACACAAATGGCGGCTCTTGAAAGGTGAGACGCAGCTTGCACAGCGTCGTCTTCAGCAAAGCGTCTTGAGCTGTCATCATCCTTGTCAAACGTCTGAACCAGGTGTGAGAGACGTAAATCTGAGCAGGATCAGCTGTTAGCACAGTGGCTGTGTTCACACTGCACACTTAAATAAAACACTTCCTTAAAACACTACTTCTGCAGACACCAACACCCACAACACCGAGACCGCTAATGCTGCTAATGCTAATGGAATTTGCTGTTAGCATGCTAACAGAACTGGGCTTAGCAGCCGGACCGGGTTGGAGCACAGCCTCTGAGACCAACATGGAATAGCAATACCAAGGTGATTTACAGACTTTATGATGGAAACATTGCTAAGTAGTGAAGTACTAACTGTGGTTAGCTCGGTCAGCCGTGTAGCTAACTGAACTGACTCAACCCGGGATGCCAGGAGCCAAACCCGGCAAGAAAACCACCTCGATAGGCTGCTGTGTTCACTGTTAGACTGGACACTGCTGGTTCAGAGGTTCTGTTGCTGTGTTCACTGTTAGACTGGACACTGCTGGTTCAGAGGTTCTGTTCGGTCCGGCCATGTTCACTGGAAGGTAGACACTGATGCTAACTCATAGTGCTAGCTTAGCATATTGGTGTTGCTGTTGGCTACTGTAAACACCAATCAATATCCACAACAAATCCGTCCTTATCTAACTTACAGGAAGTAAGCAGAACTCTACTTCCTTTTTCATGATGATGTGCTTCAGAGCCTTTCAGCTCATTGTTTTTCTCTCCTGGTTTCCCGTCAGAGTGGATTTCAGAATAAAAGCTGTGATGTAATAATATTATAAAGTGTACAGTCTAGATCTGCTCAGTATGAAAAGTATTATGAGATAACTTTTATTATGATATGGCGCTATATAAATTAAATTGAATTGAATTGAATTGAATGTGGACATGCAGCCTCAGACAGACATTCACCAGATAAACCCTGTTTACACATCCTGATGATCTGATCTGTCCTGCTGCTCTGTAAACAGACATGAGATCAGATCTTTGTGACATCAAAGTGTTTGAAAGGCATCTCTTCATTTGGTGAACTCAAGCTCATCCTCGGCACATCAAACATGTCTCGACCAGCTGACACTCAGAACAGCCGACCTGAGAGTCTCTGATGTGGGACATTTCTGACACATCTGCACTGCTGCATCATGACGGCTAACTCCACCACACAGGAAGTCATCAGAAACACTCTCTCCGTAACGTCTCTGTGGTCATTCAGTGAACTGCAGCCATGTTCAGTGACAAACAGACTGAATGGTGGAAGATAAACTATGATCATATTTAGAATAACATTAATGTAAAGTTACTACAACATTACCACAGCCAACTGGGGTTAGGGTTAGTTAGCATGTTAGCTGCTTTGCTTTGTAAGCTACATCATTTATTGTCGGCTAAAATCAACACGTTAGCATCATGGATCACATTAGCTAAAAGCTAAAATAACACACACATTTAAAGTGTTTTGTTAGTGATAGCATCAAGGTATCATTAACCAGTGATGCTGCATGTATCCGACTGTCTCACAATGTCATCATCAGCTGACGTTATCCACAAAACACCTAATGTGACATGTTCCGCAGTGATGTTAACTTTGACTTTGACTGTGTTGTAGTAGTGTATTAACAGACTCCATTGCTGAGCTAACATTAGCTTAGCTTAACTTGTTGAAGACACTCGGAGCACAAACATCATGATGAGCTGTTTAAATTAGTCACAGGCTGTTAGAGTTCAGAGTGTTTTCAGCCTGCAGACAGCAACACGTCGGAATTGAACTGGCAACATGTAAAGGTATCATCATCAGTGTAACCTGCTGTGAATCATCAACCGTCTGATTGGTGTGTCAATATTAACAGCAGTGATGTGTCACTCACAGTACAGTCACTGATTGAACCACACAAATAACAGACAGTGTGAAAACAGACATACAGAGACACCGTTCACCTGACCACAGGTCAGTGTAGCATCGACATGAGTTAAACTGTTAACTGTGGCGGTCAGTGGTCTCCTCGGTGGACAGGTCACAGACAGACGACAACATACCAACAGAATCACACAGCTGCTCCCAGTGTTTGTGCTAAGCTAAGCTAAAGCCTGTGACTTTAATCATGTGATCTCAGCTTCCTGTTCCTACCTGCTGCTTCCTGTTTTTCTGTCCTCCTCTGTCGTCTGCTGATTCAATCTGTTCACATCTCCTCCTGTCAGACCTTCTTCTTCTTCTTCTTCTCTTTCTCCTTCTTTTCCTTCTTCTTCTCCTTCTTCTTGTTCTTCTTCTTCTGTTCTCTCTGTTCAGCCTGTTGCTGTAGTGACAGACCTTCAGGTCTCTCTGCCCACGCACTCGACTGGCAGGCGGCGGGAAATAACGAGCAGGATCATTTTTCCAGAGATTACAGCGACAAACACAACCTCCACAAAGACAGACAGGAACTGACATGCCTGGATTACTGACACACTGTGTGTGTGTGTGTGTGTGTGTGCTGTGGTATGTGTGTGATGACACACACACATCTTTTCTTTCAGTGTGTTTGTTCAAGAAAGAAAAAAATGAGGTGAATGTGTGTGTGTGTGTGTGTGTGTGTGTGTATTTGAATGGATAGCAACAGGTGGTCAATTTAATGCTTCAACATGTACACACACACACACATTCTTGTGTACAGCACCAGATATATGAGTACTGCAGAGTAGTCAAGTACATTTACTCGAATATTTGAGGTATTTGTACTTCATGCAGCTTTAGTTATTTCCTGTGCAGTGAGAACCTCGTATCTCCACATGAATTTTAAAGCTCAGCTAACTTGCATGTTTTTGTGTCTCAGTGACTGAGACAATTCTGACTTATCCTCCAACCCAGACCTACACGTTACGTTAACGTTATATTAACGTATATTCAGCGACTAGAGATACTACTAAATGAAGTCCATCCATTAATTAATACTAATGAATCATCTCTGCTGAGGATGACGAGGTGACACACTGTGATGTGGTTCAGCCTGTTAATGGTCCCTTCATGTTGTGTTGGTACTGGGTGATTTTTTTCAATTTATGAATGAATTTAAAAACATACAATATTATAAAAAATACTACGCTGGAATATAATAGAAAATCGCCTCACAGGTTTGAACCTCGGCAGATTCTTTCTTTGCACGTTCTGTCAGGGTTCCTCCTTATCACAGGTCAGTGTAGCATCGACACGAGTTAAACTTTTAAACTATGAGGAACAACATGTTGTTTAAAGGTAAGTCGACATGTGGTCTGTTGGTCAGAAGCAGGAAGTGAATGGTCTGTGGTCTTCTAGGTGACCTGACAATGACATGATGGGTAACCTGACCATGGCATGATGGGTAACCTGACTATGACATGATGGGTAACCTGACCATGGCATGATGGGTAACCTGACCATGACATGATGGGTAACCTGACCATAACCTGACCATGGGATGATGGGTAACCTGACCATAACCTGACCATGACATGATGGGTAACCTGACTATGACATGATGGATAACCTAACCATGACATGATGGATAACCTGACCATAACCTGACCATGACATGATGGATAACCTGACCATAACCTGACCATGGCATGATGGGTAACCTGACCATGGCATGATGGGTAACCTGACCATGACATGATGGGTAACCTGACCATGGCATGATGGGTAACCTGACCATAACCTGACCATGGGATGATGGGTAACCTGACCGTAACCTGACCATGACATGACGGGTAACCTGACTATGACATGATGGATAACCTAACCATGACATGATAGGTAACCTCACCATAATCTGACCATGACATGATGGGTAACCTGACCATGGCATGATGGGTAACCTGACCATGACATGATGTATAACCTGACCATGACATGATGGGTAACCTGACCATAACCTGACCATGACGTGATGGGTAACCTGACCGTGACATGATGGATAACCTGACCATGATATGATGGGTAACCTGACCATAACCTGACCATGACATGATGGATAACCTAACCATGACATGATGGATAACCTGACCATAACCTGACCATGACATGATGGATAACCTGACCATAACCTGACCATGGCATGATGGGTAACCTGACCATGGCATGATGGGTAACCTGACCATAACCTGACCATGACATGATGGGTAACCTGACCATGACATGATGGATAACCTAACCATGACATGATGGGTAACCTCACCATAATCTGACCATGACATGATGGGTAACCTGACCATGACATGATGGGTAACCTCACCATAATCTGACCATGACGTGATGGGTAACCTCACCATAATCTGACCATGACATGATGGGTAACCTGACCATGACATGATGGGTAACCTGACCATAACCTTACCATGGCATGATGGGTAACCTGACCATGGCATGATGGGTATCCTGACCATAACGTGACCATGACATGATGGATAACCTCACCATAATCTGGCCAAAACATGATGGATAACCTGACCATGGCATGATGGGTATCCTGACCATAACGTGACTATGGCATGATGGGTATCCTGACCATAACGTGACCATGACATGATGAATAACCTGACCATAACCTGACCATGACATGATGGATAACCTGACCATGACATGATGAATAACCTGACCATAACCTGACTGTGACATGATGGATAACCTGACCATGGCATGATGGATAACCTGACCATAACCTGACCATGACATGATGGGTAATCTGACCATGACATGATGGGTAATCTGACCATGGCATGATGGGTAACCTGACCATGACAGCATGTCCATGACCATGAAAGCTATAAATACAATAATCCACTATGCACAGACTCCACAGATCCACATATCCACAGATAGCAGGGGGGACTGCTGCTGCCATGGCAACAGGAGGAGGATGGTCGCGGTGGAAGCAAGGATGTGGATCAAAAGTTGCAACTATGAGAGAATTTCATCAGACTGAAAGTGAAACGTCCTTCAGGCTTGAACGCATAAATGTTTAATCACAGAGTGCCACACATTATTAAAGTCCAGTGGGGTCAAAGTTCAAAGCTCACCTCTTCCACAGATCCAGGTAAACTGGATCTGACTGGATGAGACACTCAGACACACATAATTAGAGATCTGACCAGGACTGAGGATGAAATAAAGTGGAGCCCTTCTGTATCTGTCACTGAGCTTTTACTTTGAAGGGCTGGTATTTATGGAGTGATTTTACAGACTGAAGCTGAACAAATGTGTTTGATCCCGACAGAGCCAGCTCTGCTGGACTGGACTTCCACAGAAGCTCTGTACTCTTCAGGCCACCTTTACACCACACATTGTTCATTAATTCATCATTCATTCATTCATTCACTCATTCATTCATTCACTCATTTATTTATTCATTCATTCACTCATTCATTCATTCATTTATTCACTCATTTATTTATTCATTCATTCATTTATTCACTCATTTATTCATTAATTCACTCATTCATTCATTCAATTATTCCCTCATTTATTCATTCATTCATTTATTTATTCACTCATTTATTTATTCATTTATTCATTCATTCACTCATTCATTAATTCACTCATTCATTCATTTATTCACTCATTTATTCATTCACTCATTCATTCATTCATTTATTCACTCATTTATTCATTCATTCACTCATTCATTCATTTATTTATTCATTCTTTCATTCATTTACTCATTCATTTATTCACTCATTCATTCAATTATTCACTCATTTATTTATTAATTCATTTACTTACTCATTCATTCATTCTTTCATTCACTGACAGCAGAGGAGATAATCAATCACACGCCTTTAAGACATCACTCACACTTTATATGCTTGATATGCAGACTTGATCTGATCAGAGGACGACTTCCTGAATCAAAACCATGTTCACTGACTTCAAACAGCAACACTGACATGAAATTATGACAGTAAAAGTACTTATAGTACTATACACACAGTACTTCTGGATAGTAATGCTTTAAGTCGATCTAATGAGTGAAAACAGAACAAGTTCTTACCTTCATCTGATGTCTCCTTCTTCTGTTGCTGCTTTGAAGTCACAACTGTCTGAAATGTTCAGTTGCTCTGTCCTTCAACACAAACACACACACATGAACACACATGAACACACACACTCTCCAGGTTATTTTAGAGTTTGTGTTTGAAGCTGAGTAGACCTCATTTAACACACTCCTCTCTGTAGGTTTAACCTGACACACATGCACACACACACACACACACATAGGATGTTTGTGGTGTTAGATGAATATAATAACAGTGACACACACACAGTGTGTGTTAGTGTGTATTCAATGTGTATTCAGTGTGTGTTTGTTGGAGCCTTGTCTGCTCGCTCAGGTGTTAATAAGTGCTGATTGGACTCATAAACACCAACAGAGACACTTTTAACATGTCATGATGTAAACAGCTGAGCCACTTCCTGTTCATCAAGAAAACAGAACATCTACGAGTCTGAACCGGTGAATTTACAACCTGAACAGGTGAGTTTACAGTATGAAAGGTTACTTTACAGTCTGACAGGTGAGTTTACAGTGTAACAGGCGAGTTTACTGTCTGACAGCTGAATTTACAGTCTGACAGGTGAGTTTACTCTCTGACATCTAAGTTTACTGTCTGACAGGCGAATTTACAGTCTGACAGGTGAGTTTACAGTCTGAATGGGTGACTTTACTGTCTGACAGTTGAGTTTATAATAGAATATATGGTTGTGTGTATATGAACCTTCCTATCTGTTTTCACCTGCAGGACTTTCTTCTTCTTCTTCTCTGCCTCCTTTGTTGACATCCTTTCTCCTGTTTTCCCAGAATGCTTTGCTCTATCTGACACACAGATCTGTCTGAGCCCCGTCTGCATATCAGCTCCCAGAATGCAGAGCATGTCGGCACCAGGCGGCGTCGCCTTCCTGTCTGCTCGTGTTTTTGCATGTTCTGACTCCAGATCAGACAACGCCTCTTGGCCTGCAGGCTCAGACTCGTCCTCAGCGATGTTTTCAAGCAGAGAGCATGCTGGGAAACGAGGTGGACTCTGCAGAGAGCAACTCAAAGGCTGTGTCTCAATTCAGGGGCTGCATGCTCGAAGGCAACTCCTTCTGAGGGTCATTCGAAGGCCGCATCAACTGTTATTAAATAAGACGGTCAGTTGCCATCAGTTGGTACTTTTAATGTAGCCGCTTGGTGTCGCCATTGTTGTATGTTTCCCAGCACTGAACAGCGCCATGCAAAGGATCTTGGGATATGTGAGGCCGCGAAGAATAGTTGTGGTGCATTTGAAGGAGCCTTCGAATTGGGACAGCCTTCAAGCAGAGTTGTGATGTAATTGGTCTTCAGATGCGTCCTTCAAAGGATGCAGCCCCTGAAAGTGTTTCTGTCTGCACGCTTGTTGACGTCCTGTGAAAAGTTACATGTAGATCATGAGGAACAAAACATTTCATCATAACCTCTCAGCACATTTTAAAAATCTGATTCTGAAGAAAACCTTTGACCAACGTCACTCCATGTTCTGATGATGTCCAACAAGGATGAACAGAACCTCGTTTATGACCAACCTACTGTTGGATGTATAAAACCTCTTCTCTAAATAACAGATACTTAAAGGTCCCTAAATGGACCTCCAGAACCACAACATCACAACCTCAGAACCTCCTGAAGGACTCAGATGTCCTGAAGATCCACTCCAACAGTCAGATGTTCTTTGGTATCTTTGATATTCTTTCCAAAGAACATCCAAAGAATGTCCACCTCCCTGTCAGCAGTTTCCCTCCGTCTGATTATCGATGATGTATCAATGTGTTTTTCTGACAGATGAAATGTTTCAATGTGAACGATGTCGTGATCATAGCTCAGATACTGTCACCACCATATCTTTGATCCAGAGCCAAATACAACACCTCCATCACCCCCATCATCACCTCCATCACCTCTACCCATCTGTTTCCTCCAGAGCTGGAAGTGTCACAGTGTGGAGTAGGGCATCATGGGACATTAAACTGAAACTTGTTAATTAAAAACATAAATCACACTCTGCCTGCTCATCAGACTTCACTGAAATATGTTTAGTTTGTGTTTATGTAACTTTTGATTAACGTTTGTCTCTGAAGAAAAATTAAGATCTGAGAAATGATTTAACCTCACGCCGAGACAACAGAGAAAACAGAAGAAAGAGTCACTGCTCAGACAGTGGTGGGTGGTTGTGGAGGGTTATGGGTGGTGTTGAGGGGTTGATGAGGGTCTAACCTGCTGTGTGAAGTGTAGTCGGAGCAGCTGTCAGATTCCTGCAAGCTCTAAACTGATAACCACCTGCTGCACAATGACTGTTTATACAGGCGGAGGCAGCCTTGACCGACCACTCAAAGCTCTCCACCTACACCAGTGACATGTTCTCCATCACTCCCATAGCTCCCATAGCTATGGTGTCAGAGGACAGAGGGAGGATCTGCATTGTTCTGAACAGCTGGTATTGTCTTCATTTACTCTGTGTGTGTATGTGTGCACTGCATTTAGACTGAACAATGTGTTTTTCAACACACTGATGAATGTGGTCTGATATGATCGTCTGTTATTTGATAACAGAACTGATGTTCAGCCTTCGGCAGCAGTCTGGGCTTCAAACACACGTCAACATGCAAACTGGAGGTTTGAACCACCGGTCAGCTGATCAGTGGACAACCCGCTGGACCTCCTGAGGTCTGATCACTGTGTGTGTGTGTGTGTGTGTGTGTGTGTGATGACCTTCAAACACTCATCATGTGTTATATTATGAACTCTCCTTGATGTTTGCTCATGTCGTCTTCAGCAAAGTAGCAGACAACAGCTCACATGTGTTCAGGTGTGCTGACATGAAAACCTCAGAGTATCAGTGTGTGTGTTTTACTGTAAACACAGACAGTCCACACTGACACACACACCGCCTGCAGACAGAACTCAGATTAGATCAGAGTTTGGGTCAGAATCAGTCTGAACCAACCAATCACAGCCATCTGAACAACACACACACACATCTATCTATCTATCTATCTATCTATCTATCTATCTATCTAAATATATATATATATATATATATATATATATATATATATATATATATATGTATATATATATATGTGTGTGTGTGTGTGTGTGTGTGTGTGTGCAGACACACTCTGCTGCCATCTGCTGACGAGTCACTGAAGTAAATTACACCAAATTGAAATTCTCAGAGTGCAGTTAAGTTCTTTAAAAGATATATATAACGTTTGTTATATATATATATATATATATATATATAAAGAGAGAGAGAGAGAGAGATATGTGTGTGTGTGTGTGTGTGTGTGTACACACTAATTCGCTCTGAACTCACTCAGCATCCACGAGTATGTGACGTCAGCACGCAGGACGTTGGGGATTCCTGAGATTACTCCGTCATGCCTCAAGTGTGGTAAAGATGGCGACAGCTGAGCAGAGCAGTAGATCAACTTTCTCCGAGCGGCTCTGAGGATTTCCATCGTCTCTCGAGCCTCTCAGCCGGCTGTGTCTCCTCCCGCCTCCCGCTGAAGCGCCTCCTCCTCGGCTTCTGCTCGCCTTCCCGCTGGAACTCGGCGCCCCTCCGCGGCCGGATCGGTTCGGTGCCCCTCCCTCTTCGCCCCACCGAGGAGCAGAACGGAGTCTGGCTGCTTGCTCTTCTTTCCGCTTTCGAGATTTGTTTGTGGGAGAAACCCGAACCGAGTTGCGCTAAGCGGCCTCACAGGTGAGCCCTGATCCGTGTTAGCTGTGTGTTCTGGTTCGGTGTGTGCCGGTGGACGCCCGGTGAAACGGTGTGTGATAGTTGGGTGCAGCTTGTTGTCGGTGAATCGGGTTGACGGTCAGACCCGCAGCCGGTCTGGAGCGGGGTTTGTGTTGCGTAACGGACTGCTGGAGGGCGGTGTGGGGCGCGTACCAGGCCCGGTTCGCGGACCGACCCCACTGCATGGAGCCGTGTTTGTAACCCCGACATTGAGTGGCTGCAGAGTCAGGGCTGATTCATCTAGGGCGTGCGCTACTGCAACTCACCTGGTCCACTTTATCCACCTGCAGCCAATCACAGAGCTCCATTACAGAACGGACTAAATACCCCACCTGTTTTAATGGACGCGATGTCACCTGTCCCTGCTGGGGACCGTTAAGACCGTCACAGAGGATTCTGCAAGGGGACAGAAGGTGCGGTCGAATAGTCAAAATTGCTCAGGAACCTCTCACTGGGTGAAATGACCCTGGAAGTGTTAACGTGTCTCACATGATAAGAGCTGCTCCTAATCCTAACTGTGAAGGAAAGGATTAATGCTTTCCTTTATTATCTCCTTTAGAATAGGATGCACCGCATCCTTTACTAAAGGAAAAGAGGTAATCCTTGTATAAAGACAAAAAATCGGGCACACCGCTCAGTCTTCACAACCAGAAAACATCAGTGTATTTAAACAGTGTGATGCAGCCTGCAGTAGAGAGCGTGGTGAATATGAAACATAATGTTGTTGATCATGAAGTGTGTTCTGGTTGTTGACTGTGGAGTTGGCGTCACACACACAGTACAAACTGTTTGGAACTGTGCCATCCAGTGTCCTGCAGATCATCATGAAGTTCCTGTTGCTGATTAATCATATCTTGCCATAACTTGCTAATATGTTTCGTATGAGTAACAGGAGGGTGAGCGTAATTCACACCAGGTAACAAACACTTCACCTGACTTCTGTGACAGGTGGACAATATTCATTTATTATTGAACTCTGACGTTGATGATGATGTCACATTTTTCACTGGTTGTCCACGCTATATTTCCTGCATGAAACAACACGGTCAGAGCGCCGGGAGTATCTAGAAGTATCTCAGGATGAGCGTTTTGTAGTCCATCTTGACTTTGTAGTTTTCCACAGATCACGCTGCCAATAACATTCACCGTCGCTTCATGACGTAGTCTAAGTGTAAGAACAGTCGGATTCTCTGAACACCACGGTCGCCATCTCCTAACTTCCTCATCACCTCTCTTCATCTTTCTCTTGACTTGACGCTTCCATCGCAGGTCAAGGAAAAGTGGTTAGAAAGCGACTTAGAGCTAATTTTTTGACTATTCGACTGTACCCACAAACACTCAGCTAACGGTGTTTCATGATGGCATCCTCCATTTGGCTGTGTGCGCCCAATCAGAGCCAGTTCAATAGGTGGCTTCTTATTGGTCAACAGGAGATTCATTTATAGTCTTCAGCAGACTCTGAAGTTTGTTTATATTTACATCAGACAATACTCGTGCATTCTGGAGTGTAGTTCAGTGACAGGCAGCCAAGTGTCATACCTTCAAAACAGTTTAATGCCGTGGGTCATGGTTCTGGAATATTCTTGGTTTAAAGGACCCATTAGTGTCCCAGGGGCTCTGCCAGTGTCAGGATTCCTTGAACTCTTATTATTATGGACTTCAAAGTACATAATAACCTGGAAGTGTGAATCGACTGTTTGAACACATCCCGCCTGAGGTCCACAAGGGCTCAGCTCAGTCCAGATCCTGAAGGTTTAGCTTAGTGTGGAGCTCTGGAGGCACCACAGAAGAAGAGTTTGAGACATGCTCATGTTAATAATCTGTTCATCGCTTCATTCATAACACCAACCCTCTGCACACAAACTGCACTGTTAAGCAAGAAACAGACTGAGTTCAGAAGCCATCCCGTCAGCAAACACTGACAGGAAGCCGCTGGTGTTTCACCAGCTGTTTGATGTGGACTGACAGGCGTTCTGGTCCAGAATCTGCTGGTCTGTCCTGTGCTGAACCGTTTCTCTGCTGGTCCGAGTGTTTTTGGAGGGTTCATAAAGGAGTCCTGCTGAGTTCACCTGCTCAGGTGTGAGTTTCAGTCTCAGGTGAATCCACCATCAGGTGATCTGTTCTTGCACAAAAGTCTGTGCTCTGCACGTAAACTCTGGCGCCTGCACGCATACTCTGCGCTGTACATAAAGTCACACAGAAACTCTGGTGCTCTGCACGTAAACTCTGTGCCCACACATAAACTCTGCGCTCTGTACGTAAAGTCACATCGTGAAATCCTGCTCTGCACGTAAAACTTGTGCTCTGTACATAAAGTCATTAACGAAACTCTGTGCTCTGCACATAAACTCTGTGCTCCACACATAAACTCTGCACGTAAAGTCACACGTAAACTCTGTGCTCTGCATGTAAACTCTGCGCTCTGTACATAAAGTCACATGTAAACTCTGTGCTCTGCACAAACTCTGCGCTTCTGCATGTAAACTCTGTGCTCCACACGAAACTCTGTGTTCGCACGTAAACTCTGGCGCCTGCATCGTGAACTCTGCGCTCTGCACGTAAACTCTGTTCGCACGAAATCCTGCGCTCTGCACGTAAACTCTGTGCCCACACATAAACTCTGGGCGCCTGTAACATAAAGTCACACAAACTCTGTGCTCTGCATGTAAATCCTATGTCCTGTACATAAAGTCACATGTAAACTCTGTGCTCTGCATCAGAAATCCTGTGCTCTGTATGTAAACAGACGTAAACTCTGTGCTCCACACATAAACTCTGGCGCTCTGTACATGTGTCACACGAAACTCTGTGTCTCGCATCGAACTTTGGCGCTCTGTAATGCATAAAGTCACATCGTGAAATCCTTGTGCTCTGCACGCAAACTTTGGCGCCTGTACGTAAAGTCACATCGTAAACTCTGTGCTCTGTACGTAAACTCTGTGCTCCGCACGTAAACTCTGTGCTCCACACATAAACTCTGCGCTCTGTACGTAAAGTCACATCGTGTAAACTCTGTGCTCAGACGCAAACTTTGCGCCTGTACGAAAAGTCACATCGAACTCGTGCTCTGCACGAAATCCTTTGCGCTTCTGTACATAAAGTCACACGAATTCTGTGTTCGCATGAAACTCTACGCCTGTACATAAGTCACATCGTGAAACTCTCTGTGCTCCGCATCAAAACTTGCACTCTGTACATAAATCCTGTACTCTGCACGCAAAGTCACACGTGAAATCCTGTGCTCTGCATCGCGAAACTCTGTGCTCTTTATGTGAAGTCGCACGTAAATCCTGTCCTCCGTGACGTAAACTTTGCGCTCTGTACGTAAAGTCACACGTAAACTCGGTGCTCTGCACGTAAACTTTGCGCTCTGTACATAAAGTCACACGTAAATTCTGTGCTCCGCACGTAAACTCTACGCTCTGTACGAAGTCACATGTAAACTCGGTGTTTCTGCACGTAAACTTTTGTTTGCACGCAGTCACACGTAAACTTCTGTGCTCTGGTATGTAAAGTCGCGACGTGAAACTCTGTGCTCTGCACATAAACTGGGCGCTCTGCACGAAAGTCACACATAAACCTGTGCTCTGTATGTAAAGTTGCACGAAACTCTGTGCTCCATTAATATAAACTCAGTTCGCACTAAAACTCTGCACTCTGTACATAACCTGCACTCTGCACGCAGTGTCACATCGTAAATCCTGTGCTCTGCATCGTAAACTCTGTGCTCTTCATGAAGTCGCATCGTAAACTCTGTCCTCCGCACGAAACTTGGCGCCTGTACGTAAAGTCACACGAAATCGTGTTTCCACGAACTTTGCGCTTGCACGAAAGTCACATGTGTAAACTCTGTGCTCTGCACGTAAACTTTGCGCTCTGTATGTAAAGTCACATGTAAACTCGGTGTTTCAGACGTAAATTTTGCGTCTGTACGAAGTCACACGAACTCTGTGCTCTGTATGTAAAGTCGCACAGAACTCTGTGCTCTGGGCACATAAACTTTGCGCTTCTGTACGTAAAGTCACACATAAACTCTGTGTTTCAGGCGTGTGTGTCGTGACGAAACTCTGTGCTCCACACATAAATCCTCTGCGCTTGCACGTAAAGTCACACGTAAACTCTGTGCTCCGCATGTAAACTCTGCGCTCTGTACATAAAGTCACACGTAAACTCTGTGCTCTGCACGTAAACTCTGCGCTCTGTACATAAAGTCATACGTGAACTCTGTGCTCCACACTAAAAATCCCGCGCTCTGTACATAAAGTCACACGAAACTCTGTGCTCTACACTAAAACCCTTCACTCTGTACATAGTCACACGTAAACTCTTGTGCTCTGCACGACACTCTGCGCTCTGGACATAAAGTCATACGTAAATTCTGTGCTCCACACGTAAAGTCCGCACTCTGCATGTAAACTCACACGTAAAGTCCATGCTCTGCAAGAAAAGTCTGCGTTCTGTCCGTAAACTCTGTGCTCTGCACGTAACGTCTGTGCTCGGTAGTTCCTCACAATAGTTACAGAAAGGACTCGCCACCTGGAGTGAAGGCAGTCAGAGGTGAAGTCTGAATCTGATGAAGATGATGACATCACTGACTGTTGTAGGCTCCGCCACCACAATATAAACACTGATGTCATTCAAACAAAACTTTAATATGCTTACAGAAACATTCTTACACGACAAGCAGAGCGGGAAACATATACAGACAGTGTGTTCAACAGCAATGAAACTGAATAACAGAAACACTGTGGGGGATTACTCTGCATGGTGTTTATCTCTCTGCTCAGAGAGGATTATGGGTAGGGATGTTGGGGTCAGTGTGTGACGTTCTGTCATCTGATTGGTCGATGTCAGTCTGTCTTTAAAACTGATGGTGTGAGGTTCAGACGAACAACTGATGAGATTTTATCAAATAATAAACATAACGTAAAATATAAAACAACATATTAAACGTAAAATATAATACATAACATACAGTATATTATTTTTATATATATATATATATATATATATACATACAGTGTCAGTGACGCAAACACAGCACAGGATTGTGGGGTGTTAAATTGAAGAGGAGAAAAATGTCATGTGTGGTCGTTTTTTCACAGTGTCAAAAAGAAGATACTCGAAAAGCAGTATGCAACACTTGCAAAGTCGAGGTAATGCGAGGAGGATGCGCGTCAAGTCATTCAACACCACAAATTTGATATGTCATTGAAAACCGCCACTCCAGAAAGCTTAACGCTAACATTAGCTACAGGCTAAAATGAACACTGTTGGTTACTTTGTGTTTTATGGTAGCCCTGTAACCTTGTTATTTGGAAGTAAAACATGTTTTGAAAATAAAGGAAGACATTCAAAAATTCAGTTTGCACAGTTTTCGGTCTGTACTTTTTTTTTTCATCTCAGAAACTTTATTTAACATGTTAATATCGGTAAATATCGGTTATCGGCCATAACAGCAATATTAATATCAGTATCAGCCAAAATTTTCATATCGATGCATCCCTAAAAACAACATATAAAACAACATGTAAGACATAACATATAAAACATAACAAAACATATAAAGCATATAAAACATAACAAAAAACAACATATAAAACATGACTTCTGGTTATGCACCACAGCTGACAAATCACAGTAACTCAGCTCATCGCTTACTTTCTGAAAAAATACTTGAAACTCTTCTGAGGCTCAGACAGTATTCTCAATTTTGGGTGTGGGTAAGTGTGTTTGGTCACTATGGCACCGAAAAATTATAAACCTGGACAACAATGAGTGTGAAGGCAAAGCTAACGACAGCGTGCCGTCCAATAGTGTTACACTGGATGCAATTCGCTCACTGAAGGAAGAATTCGCTCAACAATCCAACAAGATGCTGGACGCAATTAATGGGATTAAAGCAGATGTATTGTTGCATTCGATGTGAAGGAAATGTGTTGCACTGCGTGAGGCAAATGGTGGTCACACCAGATACTGACTGGTTTTCTGACCCTCCTCAGACACTTTTTTAACTGCTTGCAAATTAGAAGCTTTATATATTCCCAAATTAAAACTACCTTAGAACCTACACTGTCCGTTCTCGTTTTATGATATACTTTTATCAGGCTCCAAAGAGAACTAAATTTTTGAATTTAGCTGCATAGAAGAATGATCTTAAGGCAAACAACTCTGTAGAGGACTGGAAGAAGATATGTCTTCATGCCCAAACCCAAACTATAAATACCAGATTTAAATTATTACAATATAAGTGATTGCTCAGGACTTATATTACTCCAGTTAAATTACATCATTTTAATCCTGACATCCCTGATACGATACATGTATTAAGTGCATTGAAGAAATTGGCACTCTCTATCATTGTATGTGGGGATGCCGAAAACTTTTTCCAGAAAGAGGTTCTGGAGCTGACTTCTAAAGTGATGCATAGTGTTGTTCCCAATGAAGCTAAAATGTGTTTATTACACATATACTCTGAAGATTTTCCAGTAAATACAAAGAAACGGAAACTAATCAATTTCTTTTTCTTGCAAGCCAAATGTGTAATTGCTTTGACCTGGAAGGATACCAGACAGTGGGTTAAGGAGATGTCTTGCAGTCTGGCACTAGAAAAAATGACCTACCTAGTAAGAGGAAAAGTTGAGGATTTTTATAAGATATGGACGCCTGTCCTTATTTTATATATATATATAACAACATTGTAGCGGGTTGACTAGAATAATGATGGGGTGCCAGTCAGAGTCAAGTCTGACAAAGTAAAATAAAACGGAACAAAAATAGTTTAGTCAACTCACACAAAATAATAACCATGCAGATCAACACAGGAATAAACCACAGAAGCAATCAAACACACCAGCAATGTGATTTTCACCATATATATTTTCACAATTATCATCCACAGTGCACACAGAAAAGCAAAATGCAAAAAGTTCAGTTCAGTCCATTTGGGAAAAAATCCATTCCAGTATCTCACCATATGACAGTTCAGTCCAGTTCAGAATATACAAATGGTATTTAAAGAAATGTGTTTTTGGGATGTTATATTTGGTTAATATTTCTGAAAAGGACATAAATACATAATCTTTTCTGTACATATCTTGCACTTTCCTTAATCCCTTTTCAGCCCGTGTTCAGAATCCTGGATTGCTACTGGTTTGAAATTGGCATTACCTCAAATAGGACTAAAATGTGACCAAGACACATTGAAGTTCTGTTTGTCATCTTTAAAATCGTGACAGACGTTTAAAAATTAAACAGTATTTTTTTTGTCTGTTCATTTACTGTTATGACATTAATTATCCAGTGCCTCTGAAATAATTTGGTTCTTTCTTCTCTGTATGTGTGGTTCCCTCTCTGGACACACCTGTTCACGTTCATTGAGCTTGTCCACGCGGTTCAGCTTTCCACTTTGAGTCCGTCTCTGATTGGTCGCAGCACAGTTTCAGTCTGTGAGGTCACAGTGTTTTGACAGGTGAGGAGGCGGGGCTTCTCACCTGACTCATGCAGGTCTGACATCAGTGACAGCATCTCTCTCTCTCTGACGATGCTGACGAGTAGCTATGCTCTAATTAGGCTAATGACTTCACCTGACACTGAGCAGGCAGAAGCTGAAGGAAAATTGTGTTTTACAAAGGGTCATTACACCTGAATAATAAAATCTACATTAATTAATCAAGTCCATTATTTCTAAAAGTCAAATGATTCAAAACGTTTGTTTAATCTGTTTACATTTAGTTTATTTTAGCAATTTTATGCTATATATTTATTATCTTTGAGCTGTTAGCTTGTCATTAGCCTGTGTTCTAGTCCTGTGCCCTCTGTGATGTCTTGTAGGTGGGCTGACAGCAGGTACTGACTGGTGTTTTTCCACCCGGCCGTCTTGTGTTTCAGGCTTTCAGAGGCTCACATGTCCAGAGGAGGAAGACGAGGACGAAGACTGAGAGCAAGGACAGACGGACGGACGCAGCAGAAGAAGACAAGGATGATGAAGAGGTTTCAGTGCTGATGTATAAGGTGAGGACACACACACACACACACACACACACACACACACACATTAACACACTGTGTGGCTCTTGTAAAGTTTCTTTGTCATGTTGTTAAACTTGTGATGATGTCATTTCTTTGTGAGATTAATGATAAAAGTTGCTGACTCATGCTCAAACTCACTTTAATGTTCAAACATCAGTTTGTGCTGCATGTTTATGATCTCATCAGTATTAATGTTGTGAGGATGATCCTGTAATGTAAACTCTGACAGATCAGCTGATCAGTAAATGAGCTCATGAGCTTGTAAAACAGTACAGAGGGGCATAGAGCACACTGCCTGACCCAAACAACAATGTGTCCATGCTAACAGGCTAACATTAATATCTGTTAGCTTGTTAGCTGACATGTCAACTGTGGCCTCGTTCAGCTCAATGAGCTTCACTTCCTGTTCTGGAAAAAAAAAAAAAAACACAGATCAATGACGCCAGAGGCTTTCTCAAATACTCACTCACTCACACACAAACACACACACACACACACACACACACACACACACACACACACACACACACACACACACACAGCATGTGTGTTTATATATCTGTGAGGACCTTCAAAGTGAGACCGTTTGACAGTAAATGTCCTCACAGAGACAGAGTTTGACTTTAAAACACCACAGTGAGCTGAAGAGACCTCACAAATATAGAAGAACTCACACACACACACACACACACTTTTAATAGGCTCACCTGTCTATCTGTGAGGACAAGTGTGTGTGTGTGTGTGTGTGTGTGGGCGTGTTTGATGCTGATGAAGGGCGATCAAGCATTGATCTGCTCAGAGAGAGAGTGTGAGCGCGGTCACAGGCCAGTCGTGGACGGGGGCTGACTGTAAGCAGGCTGTGTTAGGCGGTGTTTGGTGGCGTTAGGCGGTGTTTGGTGGCGTTAGGTGGTGTTTGCCGAGTGTTTGTGTCGTTTCCTTCCACATGAACTCTTCTTCTCGTGGCAGGACTGACAGACCGACAAGAAGTGACATACAAAGGAATCAGTGTGCAGGATGACGAGTGCCGCCCCGGCCAGGAAGCCGTACCGTAAGGCTCCGCCGCAACACCGCGAGTCACGCCATGGACTGGCTGTTGCTCCGCCCCCACCTGCACCGCAGCATGACATCACTCAGGTAAACCGACACACCTTAACCACACCTCCACCCACCCCACAGCACTGCACTCACCTCCCAGCTGCTGCCAATAAATGGCCACAGAGCCCCGAGTTGCGATGCGGCGCCTCGACTTCGCCTCTGTCAGACAGCGAGCTGGACATCTCCAGTCTGTCCAGCCTGGAGATCCCACCACCGCCGCCTCTCTTCAGTAGCCACACCCATCGGCCCAAAACCAGCACCGTGGGCGTGACCACGAGTCCTCACTTTGTTGGCGAGGGTTTTCCTGCACATCGAGGTATGGTGGTGGCGAAACAGTCCCCCGCCAGCAGCCGGAGTCTGATCGCTGCTGCCCCGCCAAAAGGGATCCTGAAGCAGCCTGCCTCACTCGGCGTGGAGCACGCCTATGATATCATCCGGAAGTCAAAGTCAGTGGAGCTGCTGGATGACAGCAGGGGCTGGGGTGGCGCCGTTCCTCATGTACCCACTCGTTCTCTGGACCGGGCGAATCAGCAGGTGCCGGCCTTGTGGCGCTTGTCGGATCCGCCATCCCCCGTCAGGTCTGACTGGAACTGGAAGATGCAGGTTCTGGAGGAGAAGGTCCGCTTTTCCAACTTCCTGGATGAGATCACCTGTCGGGTCATGAGCCCTGCCCACCTCACACTGCTTGGCAGGACACCATCCAGAGAGCAGGGAAGCCCGGCCCCCCAGCTCCGCCATCCCTCCGCCCACAGGAAGCAGCAGGCGTCCGCAGACCGGACTCGACGCTGGGACGACTGGGTGGCGTCAAAGCAGCGACCCGGCAGCTGGTACCATCCCCTGCATACGGAGGGGGCGGGGCAGGAGACCACATGTCCCGGGCATGACATCACAGAGGGGGCGGGGCCGAAAACTGATATATTAGGGGTGAATAAAGGCGTGTTTCCACGGAGACATAAGCACAAACTTCCTGTTCCTAATCAGTCAAACGTCAAGGTAGGTCAGAGGAGACATCCTGACCCCGACCCTGGTCCCAGTCCTGGTCCTGTTCCTGACCCTGATCCTGATCTTCCTCCTCTTTCCCCCCTGTGGTGGTACAAACTGTTCCCATGATGCACTGAGTGTGATGACCTGTGTTCTTGTCCAATTAAGTTTCTTTGTTTTATGTCTGTTTGTCTTTGTTCATTTGTCAACAGGAATACTATAGAAACATTAATATAACATAAATATAATGTTAACATAACATTAATTTAACATTAATATAACATTAGCATAACATTAATATAACATTAGCATAACATTAATGTAACATTAATATAAATATAACATACATAAACATAACCTCTATTAAACTCTATTAAAACGTCCCTAAAACGTCCATTAAGTTTGTCTGCTCAGGACCGGCTCTCTGTAGATATAACAAAGGTTCGGGTGCATTGGGAGAGTTTGGGTGCATTCAGGTGTGTTCAGGTGCGTTTGCGTGTGGTCAGGTGTGTTCAGGTGCATTTGGGTGAGGTCAGGTGTGTTCAGGTGCGTTTGGGTGTGGTCAGGTGTGTTCAGGTGATTATACATTGATGGAAACACAGTCATGAATATTATATTAGATTCCTGCTAACAGATCATAAATCTGACGTTTGAGAAACAGGAAACACGTTAGTCACTATATTAATAATAATATTAATATAATATCAATATTATTATGAGTTAACAGATTTCTGTTTAATTAAGTTCTGAAGTTTAACGACGGCTTAGCAGCTGACTGTCAGTTCATCCCTGAATTACCCAGTATGCATCAGTACAAAGGTCAGGTGATGTGTGAGCTGCCTCAGGGCTTCATATTGATTATTGATAACGCCTCTTGAGGAAACTGATAACGGATCACCATCAGCACAGTGGAGTGATCTGATTGGCCCACAGCAGCACCATCATTGACCTCACAGCTGATCCATCATATAAAACCCTGTTGTATGCTGCGAGTGAACGCGTTTCCATATGTTGCCATGTTTCCATACATCGATGACACGGACAACAAAGACAGACAGGAAACATGCGTGATTGATATTTTCTGACCTGACTTCATGTCACATGGTGGGTTGGGTAACCACGTGATGCAGAGCAGCTGATCTGATCAATAATCAAATCAAACCATCGTTCGACTCAGAAGTGAACCACGACACGGTATATATGTTTAATCTGTCTGTAGCTCTAATGTTCTGTCTGTAGCTGTAATGTTCTGTCTGTAGCTGTACTGTTCTGTCTGTCCTGTCTGTAGCTCTGATGTCCTGTCTGTAGCTCTGATGTTCTGTCTGTAGCTCTGATGTTCTGTCTGTCCTGTCTGTAGCTCTGATGTTCTGTCTGTCCTGTCTGTAGCTCTGATGTCCTGTCTGTAGCTCTGATGTCCTGTCTGTCTTGTCTGTAGCTGTCATGTTCTGTCTGTAGCTGTAATGTTCTGCCTGCCCTGTCTGTAGCTGTAATGTTCTGTCTGTCCTGTCTGTAGCTCTGATGTCCTGTCTGTAGCTCTGATGTCCTGTCTGTAGCTCTGATGTTCTGTCTGTCCTGTCTGTAGCTCTGATATTCTGTCTGTCCTGTCTGTAGCGCTGATGTCCTGTCTGTAGCTCTAATGTCCTGTCTGTAGCTCTGATGTCCTGTCTGTAGCTCTAATGTTCTGTCTGTAGCTCTGATGTCCTGTCTGTAGCTCTGATGTTCTGTCTGTCCTGTCTGTAGCTCTGATGTCCTGTCTGTAGCTCTAATGTTCTGTCTGTTCTGTCTGTGTTTCAGGAGGTCTTATCAGACTCTGACCGGATCAGGTGAGTCTCTCAGACAACCTTCAGACTTTGCTGTTGACGAGTGTTTTTGTACCAATGACTTGTTGTTAATTCGTTACCCAGAATCCTCCAGCAGCAGAACGAGGACCTGCAGCGCCGCCTCTCTCTCTCCACGCACAAGATGGACGCCATGGAGGCGGAGTTTGACAGCAACCGGCACTACATGGAGGCGGAGCTCAGCCGGACTAGAGACGACCTCGACAAGATGAGGGACAAGTTCCGCAGGTGAGGACATGATCTGAACCAGATCCACTTGTTGGGGGGGGTACAGGAGAATCAGACTGGCTGACAGGCTAACAAAGCAATGATGTGTAGACATTTGAAGGAGGCTGTTGATTGGCTGTTTCAGGTGATGATGTCAGATTTTTGATGACTCTGGTCTGAGGTCGATGTTGGAGTGTGCTCAGTAACACTTCCTGTCTCTCTCTGCAGACTCCAGAACAGTTACACGGCGTCTCAGAGAGCCAATCAGGACCTGGAGGAGAAGCTGCACGCTCTGGTAACCTTTGACCTCCGAGCACTCTGATTGGTCCTTTAATCGTTGTCAACTGATTAATTATTCAGACTGATTATAATAATGTGTGTGTGTGTGTGTGTGTGTGTGTGTGTGCGCTGATCAATATTTGATTGATCACTGAGTCTGTCGGGCAGTTTTTATTGATGAACTGTGTTAATATGGAGAGTTGACGGACATGTGGGGCGGTTGGTTGCAGCCAGATGGTTGCCGTGGGCAACACAGTCGCAGGTCACTGTGAGTCCGTTTACAGTGAAGAAATTAGATGCTGTTATCATGGTTACCAATGCCACATTAACTTTTAAAACTATGTACGACATGACGTCACGGAGACTATGTCCAGGTTTTAAACAGTCTGCAGGGACGTCACAGAGACTACGTCCAGTCTTAGACCGTCTGTGTCGACACTGTGACGGCTTTTCTTAAATGTGGACTTTTATTGTAAAAGAGTCTTCATACTTCTCGTTTGTCCCCTGGTGTCTTCATCTTTCTTCTTCTTCTCTTTTTTCCATGCTGCTCTCTGATGGACTGACTCATCTTCATCTTCATCACCTTCATCAGGCTGCCGTCAGTCAGACATGGGTTCATGCAGTTGGGTTTCATCTTCATCCTCCTCATCCTCTTTATTTCTTCTGTAGTGTCTGTTAGCTGATGAGTCGTCAGACAGACGAGCAGCTCATTAAACAAACTGATGTTTAAAGTTTATTTTGTGTTTTTGATTAATTTGATGAACTCTGATTGGTTAATTATCACAAATCAACAGCTAAGCTATGCTAACATCAGCTAAGTAACTAGCTAACACTCATGCTAAACATGCTAATTGAACAGTCCATGTTAGTTAGCTTCAGTTAGCTGTGTGAGCTAATGTTGGGCTGACTCGACAGAAAATGAATGATGTGATGATTAATGACTCGTTAACTCTCATTAAATGTTTATTGGTTCAGTAAACCGGATGCTAAAAGTTGCTAGCAGGAGCTAACATTTCAGGCTGACTCGGCTGTGACTGTTGAAGGCGATGGAGCATTCTCAGTAACACTTCCTGTCTGTGACTCGTGATAGGTCCCAAATCTTCATATTTAAATATAATTAATAAGAGCTTCTTTAAGTCGCATATGAACTAGCATTAACGACCTCACTAACACAAACATTATCTTCCTGCTAGCTGTGTTAGCTGCTGTTAGCTGGTGCTAGCTGCTGTTAGCTTGATGAAGACATTTCAGCTTTGAGCTTCAGCTTTGATCTGGATCTGATCAATCTTATTGATCTCCTTGCAGCAGCAGCCACGTCGTCGCATCCCATAATGCATCTGTACAGTGCTGCTAGCATGCAGCATTCAAATTATCTGGGAAATGTAGTCCTTTGTTTGAAGTTTTTAACAGTTTGACTGTTGACACTCAAACTTTCTTATTCCCACATGATCTGAATGAAGGCCCGCCTCCTGTCACCTTAGCCTCCTGATTGGCTGTCCCACCTGTGACTGACAGGCGATAACAGATGTTCTTGCTCCTCCCACAGCTACGGAAGGTGGAGAGGGACAAAAAGACGATGGACCAGGAGATCGTGGAGCTCACCAACAAACTGCTGGATGCCAAGAACACCATCGACCACCTGGAGGAGCTCAACGTGAGTAAACACTACATTACCCATGAGCTTCAGCTGTAACACATGCTGTCTGTGAACACTACATTACCCATGAACCTTAGCTGTAACACATGCTGTCTGCAAACACTACATTACCCATGAACCTCAGCTGTAACACATCCCGTCTGCAAACACTACATTACCCATGAACCTCAGCTGTAACACATCCTGTCTGCGAACACTACATTACCCATGAACCTCAGCTGTAACACATCCTGTCTGCGAACACTACATTACCCATGAACCTCAGCTGTAACACCCCTCGACTGAGCATGCTAACATTAGCTCTGTCAGTTAGCCACACGACAGCTAAGCCTGCAAATATTTAGATGTTAGCATGAGGCTAAGCTAGCACTAGGTTAAGTTAGCTTGAGGCCAAGTTTGAACAGTTGTTGCTGAACTTGGTGACATCATCAGTGTTGGAGGTTGTTCTGAGTCCTGCTCTCTGATTGGCTGACATCATATACGGCATATACATGCCATATCACTGTTAGCATCGTTAGCACATCTTCCTGGCTCCAGGTGGATCATATGACTGATCATGTGACTAACAGACCTTCTGTGTTGGTGTGTTCAGGAGCGGTACAGGCAGGACTGTAATTTGGCCGTCCAGCTGCTCAAATGCAACAAATCACACTTCAGGAACCACAAGTTCGCCGACGTGAGTAACTGTGTGTTCATATCCACATATATGTAGAGCCAGCATGTCGCTGTTTGAAGGTGCATTATGGGTAATGCTCTGACACTTTGTTTGTGTGTTAGCTGCCGTACGAGCTGCAGGACATGTTGAATAAACACATGAAGAGCAGCCTGCCGGAGCGAGGCCCCGGCTCCGGCTCTCAGGACCCGGACACGCTCAGTTTGACTCCCGCTGACGTCGTGCCGACCTCCGTCATCGCCCGCGTCCTGGAGAAACCTGAGCCGTTGGTTCTGAATTCCGCCCAGTCCAGCAGCTGCGGCCGGCCTGTCGCCGAGGACGTCTTTGTGCACGTGGACATGACGGGCCCTGCGGGCGCTGAAGGCCACAGCCAGGAGAACAGAGGCCAGGAGGAGGCGCAGCAGAACGGTTCCTTCCGCAGTCAGAGCAGTCTGGATGGGCAGTCAGGCGGTGAGGAGGTGGGCGGGGCTCCATCCTTCGAGAAGCTGAACCCGTACCCGCCGCCACCGCCCCCCCACCCGCTGTATCCCGGCCGCAAGGTGATTGAGTTCTCGTCCGACGACAAGGTGAAGATCCCGAAGAACTCGCCACTGCCCAACTGCACCTATGCCACGCGGCAGGCCATCTCGCTGAGCCTCGTCCAGAACGACGACGAGCGCCTCGCCCCGGGCAGTCCCGCCCCCTCCTCCTCTTCCGGCGGGGGCACCCACCAACGCACACCGCCGTCTCAGCAGGACGCCACTAGCGAGCCGCTGTCCAGCCAGTCGAGCCCGTTCAGCAGCCCGCCGCAGGTAAGAGTCTAATGCCATGTTGATGTCATGTTCATGTCACATACATGTTAATGGGTTCATAACATGTTAATGTCTTCTTCCATCCCCACTTGCCCCTCCCCTCAGGCTCCCAGCATCATGGCGAGCTCGGGCAGCTCTGAGGAGGACTTGCTGGCAAACTGGCAGCGGATGTTTGTGGAGAAGATGGCGCCGGCGTGTGACGGTTCAGTAGTCCACCGCACAGCGTTCAGCAGTCAGACAGCTGAGGAGCTGCAGAGGAGGAGGTATGCACCGGGGGGCGGGGCTTCCTCCTCCTCTGACCGCCACAGAGCGGCGTACTCGGACGGAGAGGAAGGCTCGTCGGCGCGCAGCTGGACACCGAGTCGCGGCTCCAGCCTCGACACTGATACTGACACCGAGCCAAGGCCCGGCAGGAGGGGGCGCTATGACGGCGACGGCTCCACGGAAGAAGGCGAGCGGCTGCTGATGAACCTGGAGGACGACGGCGGCAATAGGGACATGGCGGTCAACGTGGCAACCAGCCCCACCGACGCCCACAGGAAGGAGCTGCAGGAAGAGGAGGAGGAGGAGGAGGAAAGAGACGTTCTCTCACATGACCTGCCCGTCATCTCACCACGCCTCCTCGACATCGACCCCGTCCTCACCACCGCTGCCACCGCTGCCCTGCAGCGGCCACAGAAGAGCCCGAAGAGGATGGGCGTGCACCACCTGCACCGCAAGGACAGCCTGACCCGAGCCCAGGAGCAAGGCACACTGCTGGACTGACAGTGTTTCCACGGCAACCGACCTGCCCGTCACAGGCCGGAGGTCACGCCCATCCAGGATATAGCCATACATACTCGGTGTGTGTGTGTATGTGTGTGGATGTCTTTGCCTTTCCTGAGCTTTTATTTTGAAGAGACACACACATTTGGTGCCTCTGACCCTCTTCCTGTCTCTCTCTCTCTGGTTGCAAATACAACACCGGGCCTGAAGGTCAGACTTTTATTTTGTCGTTCACTTCCTGACGTTCCTGATTTAGTCACATGACTGTATCTGCAGGGGGTGTGGCCTCTCTCACCTGAATGTATCCACAGGTTGATTTTGTTCATTTTTCTACGGAGGCTTGTGAGTGCCAGAAGCAGGAAGCCGGAATAGCCAATAATTAACTAATCTAATCAGCTGTTCACAGTCCGAAGCTTTTATTGTGAAAAGGTGACAGGATGTTTCCTGCTTCAATTAAACAAACTAATTAAAACTAATGAAGTCTGATCAGGTGACTAACGAGCTGTTAATTAATAATCGTGTTTCTGGCATCTCCAGCTCTGCGTACGCTGTTCTCTGAATGTGACTCATTAACGCTGATCACTGATTGGCTGATCACTGATTGTTTTGACAGGAAGTAATTGATTGGCTCATGTTTGATCACAAGCACCAATCACAGGCGAGCTTTATGACCGCTGCTGGTGCATGATGGGATGAGTTGCGGCGGAAGAACCCGAACTGCACAGGGTTAGCCTAGCTTAGCACAAATACTAGCAGCAGAGCTGTCTGATTCATGTTATATCTTGTTAACTAATGAGCTAATGTCCAACTCATAGGCAAGGAATGATAGAGCTATGCTAACAGAGCCAAAATGCTAAGATAGGCTAACAGTGCTCTGTAGGCATTCACTGTTTATAATGCTAAGCTAACAGTTTTCATTAGCTTCATAATGTGTGCTGAACTAGGCTAATGACTTCCCCTAATAGCATTATTTAGCTTATAGCAGCTAATGACATCAGCTAGCTTTAAGCTAACACCTACCCAGAGAGCTTGTTGGCTAGCAGTTTTCTCTTGATTACAGTCTTTGTGCTAAGCTAAGTTAGCCTGTCCTGCAGGATGTTCACATGCGTGTCTGAAGCGTGTTTCAGTGCTAAATAAAACTTGTAAAGACAGCACACGAACACACAACCCTCCTCCTCCTCCTTCTTCTCATCCTCCTTCTCCTCCTCCTCCTTCATCCTCCTCAGCAGCTGAACAATTATTAAAGTTTTATTGGTGTGTGTGTGTGAGAGTGTGTGTGTGTGTTTAATATTTAATGAGGACTGAGCAGAAAGGAAATTAAAGAGAGGGTGACGCACTGTAGGTAAAAATAGCCTTGTTTAAACTTTAATGACTTCTTCGTCTTCATGAATTTAATTGAAGTTGTCATTGGAGCTGAGGTCGACCTCCAAACCTTCTTCTTTTCCTCTGCTTGTCTTTATGCACCGTTGCTCCCTCCGTCTGTCCTGATGCTCCATGAAACATTTCATCAACGTTAATGAAGTCCAAACTCATTAATGCTCACGGTAAACATGACGAGGCGTCTGCTGATCTGAGGTCAGTGTAGACTCAGCGTCCCAGCATGCATCAGGAGACAACGCACCTGACTGATCGTGTTTAATCACTTCAGCTGCGTTCAGGTTACCTGGGAGATCTGAGTGTCAGGCCATTTGGACGACGCCGGGTGAAACATGAATGCAGGTGACGTTAGCATCAGTCTAAATTAGCTTTTCAGTGTTAACGAAACATTTAGCTCTAAACACACCATCTTAGTTTCAGTCCGTTGAAGTCATGGATGTTCATGAGTCTCATCTCTCCTACGTGACCTGAATGCAGCATTAGCGAATACATTTATACTTAAAGCTAACCACAGCTAGCAGAAGCTAACAGTTGCTTCTGCTAGCTATGTTAGCTAGCGTGCTAAGGAATGAGTTTGTCATCACCTGATTTTCTCTTCTGCATCAGAGCTCGATGGTTCTGGTCGGGTCCAAAGACAATCCTGAATGTTCAGACTTTTTAGCTAGTAGTACACTGCTAGCTAATATTAGCTCACTAGCTACAGAAAAATGGATGAGTGATTGAAGTTATATTAGCTATAGCTAACAGGTTAGCAATTTCAGCTCAGTCATCATGAACAAATTGAACTCAGCTGCTAATCACAGGAGAAGCTAGCTGCTTTTAGCTTAGTGGGTAACGCTCTGTTGGTCATCAAAATGGTCTGGTTCAATCAGAAAACAACCAGGAAGTGACAAGCCTGAAAAAACTGTTAGCTGACTAGCTAGCCTGTAGGCTAATGCTAACATGTTAATGTTAGTCTGTTGTTAGCTTGTGTGTGTAGTAACTGGTTAGCTGGCTAACAAAGTGAAGCTAACATCATCTGAATCAATCGATTGAGGACCAAAACTGTCTGACCACATGTAACAGAGCCGGCGGGGTCCACCAGGCCTCTGTGGACTTACCTGAGGACAGTTGTATTGTGGACCTTTTGTAACAAACCGGAGCCGGACTTGACTGAATGTTGTGGGCGGGTCAGCTTTGCCCCACCCCCTCGCTGTCCACCCCACGGTGCTGTCACTCACTCAGCTCAATGACCTCTGACCCCAGCCGCGGTGCTTTCGTGGTCACCTGAACGTTTCCTGTTCTGATTGTGTCACTTCCTGATGGAATAAAACTACAAAAAGAAAAAAAACTACAAACAGAGACTGTTAAACTCGACTAACAACTTTATTTTCTCAATTTGTAAACTATGACGTCTATTTTAAACAAATAAAATATTTTAAACAGTCACAAGCTCTGATTCGTCCACACCAAGTCCCACTGCATGCTGGGAGTTTGTCAGGTTCTTATAGGGTGATTTAAATGTTCTTTAAGAGGTTCTGTAAAGTTCTTTTGTGGATCTTTAAGGGTTGAGGTAGTAGTCCTCAGTCCTGTTTCCGGGTCAGAACCACCTGCTGGAAGCCTGAAAAACTGGAACAGATCCAGAGAACAGAGGACTACCAACTACTGGCTGTGGTGAATGCATCAATACCACACATGGTCACAGCTGGAGCACGTCAACACCAGCTGACTTTATGAAGCCATTGTGCATTCAATGAGCGCTCTTACTGAGATTACTGAGGCCGCTAGCAATAGCCAAAAAACTAGCTAGCTATTTGCAGTGTCAATTCCGTCAGTCAACTCCGTCAGTCAACTCCGTCAGTGTCAACTCCGTCAGTGTCAACTCCGTCAGTCAAATCTCATGCCACTGCTAATTTTAACAGACTCAACAAACAGTCAGATAAACAGGTATTTTATTTTGAAGCATTTTTTCAATGAACAGGTTGTCTTGTCTTTAGGTTGTCTTTAGGTTGTCTTCAGGTTGTCGAAGAACTCCTGCAGTACGTTCTCCACCTCGTCTTCGCTGTAATCTCGAACCACAAACAGTTCCCCATCATCAGCACCACGAATCATTGCAGAGAGACCTGAGAAACAGACAGACAAACAGGAAGTGACGTTTGCTCTGTGGAAGTTAGAGGGAAGAGCCTGTTGTTGCTGTCGTCATGGAGACAGGGAGCTGGTATGTTTATTTTGAAAGTTCTGTCAATGCTACACAAACAGGAAGTGATCTCACTGCGTCCTGACGATGGTCTGAACAAACAGAAGATTTTCTTCTTCATGTCGACAGCTCGGCCCAGCTCGTAGCCGACGCCCAGAGATGGTTGCGTTACCTCGGCAACGACCACTGCACAGAAACAGAGGTCAGGCACCTGCAGACGATGCTCAGGGACAAACAACAAACAGGAAGTGCTCTCACCATCTGACTGTCGCAGCCAGTCCACATCTCTGTCATGGATCAGTCTGTCTGCTACTGCTGTCGACGCCTCTCCTGTCCAATCACAGCACAGCAGGTCAGTGACATCACACACACACTCAGCTCAGTAATCTGAACTCAAACTCAGAATGTTTAAGTCAGACTCAGTTTGACTCTGATGAGGAGTTTTAATTTAATCTGAACATGTGACCATATAAACCTCATTGAATTGGGCGTGGTCAGCTATATCCCCGAGGATCCCTTTTCATTGTCCTGGCTGTGGTGAATGCATCAATACCACACATGGTCACAGCTGGAGCACGTCAACACCAGCTGACTTTATGAAGCCATCGTGCATTCAATGAGCGCTCTTACTGAGATTACTGAGGCCGCTAGCAATAGCCAAAAAACTAGCTAGCTAGCTGCAGTGTTTTTTTCTGCAGAGGGAATAAACATGCCAGTGTCAACTCCGTCAGTGTCAACTCCGTCAGTCAACTCCGTCAGAGTCAACTCCGTCAGAGTCAACTCCGTCAGTCAACTCCGTCAGTGTCAACTCCGTCAGTGTCAACTCCGTCAGTGTCAACTCCGTCAGTCAACTCCGTCAGAGTCAACTCCGTCAGTGTCAACTCCGTCAGTCAACTCCGTCAGTGTCAACTCCGTCAGTCAACTCCGTCAGAGTCAACTCCGTCAGTCAACTCCGTCAGTCAACTCCGTCAGAGTCAGGAGTTGACAAATCCACCAATAACCACTTAATGTGCTATATTATACTATTTTCGAACATGGTAAAGGAACAGATACTGATATTTACTCTGTGTTGTTAAAAAACCTGTGTGTGACCTCTGACCTCTGTCACTCAGGTGATCGTCGCTCACGTGCTCGGTCAGCACGGTTCCTAAGGTCTGAAGTTTGTTGACGATCTTCCGGTACAGAGGCACGTCATCTCTGCCGCCACGGATACTGCCGCAGAAATACACCTTCATCCTCCTCTTCTTCCCCCGTACTGTCTGTCTGTCTGTCTGTCTTCTTCCCCCGTACTGTCTGTCTGTCTTCTTCCTCCGTACTTACTGTCTGTCTGTCTGTCTGTCTGTCTGTCTTCTTCCTCCGTACTTACTGTCTGTCTGTCTGTCTGTCTGTCTTCTTCCCCCGTACTGTCTGTCTGTCTTCTTCCTCCGTACTTATTGTCTGTCTGTCTGCTCCGTCCGTTTGTTCCTCGTTTTCCCGCGCTAAATGCAAACGAGGCTCCGTCCACGCGCTTTCTCTGCCCTGAGTGTGGTCTCACAGGAACGCGCAGACCGCTTCCTTCCCTCTGATTGGCTGAATATCAGCCTCTGATTGGTTCAGACAAGGCGGTACTCTGTTCCGGGTTTGCGCTGCCTGCCTGACAGTCCACACACAGGGCAACAAACCCTCTTTAAAGTTTTATTTTGAAAACCTGTTTCTGTTTTTTCTGCCGTATTTACGGACATACCTTTCAAAATAAAGGTTTATTACCTCATTATGCTTTTAAGAGTCGAGAACATTTAAACTCATCACAGCTGAACTCTGCTCCTTCAAATTAAAGGTGTTTATTTGAACACTCAGATCATTAAATCATCGTTAACTCCTTAATGTTTATTAGACTCTCGCCAGGAAGTATAAATACAGGAAGATATCAAAATAAAACCCTAGAACAAAGAAAATGTATAAACAGAAAAAAACAAGACAACAACTTTTCGCCCCTTCGGCGTCCTCATCGTCCCCTCCTCTCCTCAGCATCCTCGTCCCCTCAGTGTCGTCATTGTCATCCCCATCCTTGTCCCCTCAGTGTCACCGTCCTCGTCCCCATTGTCATTCCCTCAGTGTCCTCTTCCTTGTCCCCTCAGTGTGGTCATCGTCCCTGTCATTGTCCCTGCTGTTGTCCCCTCAGCGTCCTTGTCCCCTCAGTGTCATTGTCGTCATCCCCATCCTCGTTCCCTCAGCATCCCCATCCTCGTTCCCTCAGCATCCCCATCCTTGTCCCCTCAGTGTGGTCGTCGTCCCCGTCCTCATCCCTGCTGTCGTACCCTCAGTGTGGTCTTCGTCCCCATCCTTGTCCCTGCTGTCCCTGTTCCCTCAGCGTCCTCTTCCTTGTCCCTTCATGTGGTCATCGTCGTCCCGTCCCCATCCCCTCAGCGTCCCCGTTGTCTTCCCCTCGGCGTCTTCATCTTTGTCCCCTCAGTGTCGTCATCCCTGTCCTTGTGTCCTCAGCGTCCCCTCAGTGTCACGTTCACAACCAGGTCAGGCACGTCTCGGGCGACCCGCTGCATTGGGGCCAGGTTTGGTCCTTCAAGAGAGTCAAGCAGTCCTGAAAGACAGACAGGAATTGGACGTCTCACTCTGACACACACAGACAGCGTCAGTCAGTCACATGACCAGGGTCACATGGTCACACAGTCAGTCACATGATGCCTCTCTGACCTTTGACAATCTTGTGGTAGGTGAAGTGCAGGTAGAGCAGGAAGAGCATGTGCAGCACAGACAGAGTGCCACAGAGGAGGAGGCGAGGAGTCTGTCCCACCGTACGAGACAGCAGTGCCGCCACCTGACAGGACGACAGACAGCAGGTGAGCTCAAGGCTGAGGCCAAAGGGGGCTGATGGGAAACGTAGCGTAACTCACCATGCGCAGTGTGGACAGTCCTCCAAGCAGCAGCCACAGGACGTAGAACAGAGCGTGGAAGTCAAAGTTATAGGTGACGAGGAGGACCACACAGTGACCGAACAGGCCGTAACCCTGGAGACAGAGACAGGAAGTGATGTCATTCAGTGTCAGGCAACTGTGAGACTTCCTGTTTCACCTGTCAGGTGTGTGACTGACCAGCAGGGACAGCGTCTGCAGCATGGTGATCTGAGCGTTCACCAGGTACGCCAGGAAGTAGATGAAGGACGAGACGCCGAGCCAGTAACCAAAACACGTCCCGATGGCCGTGCCCATCAGTGTGCCCTCCCTCTGACACACACACGTTAACATGTTAACACACACATCATGACATCACACAGGTGTGTGTGTGTGTGTGTGTGTGTGTGTGTGTGTGTTCTTACGATCACGGTCCCAGATGTCTTCATCCCATGCAGAAGGATTGCCACCAGAGTGAAGACGAGCATCAGAGGACCGTACAGCTCACCAGCTATCTTCTACAGAGAGGACACTGTCAGAACCAGAGCCAGAGCCTGGACCAGCGCAGTAATTCATAAACTGGTCTTTTAATGTGAAAAGTCAGATTATGGATTAATTGACAGTGACATCATATCCTGTACATGTCCATCGAATAAAAGTATTCATTTCTGTTTTATTCTGAAAGGTTTGGGTGTGTAAGTAATCAGATTACAGTTACTTCATGACATCACACAACTTGATGCAGCATCATGTGACTGGACCTGAACTGGACCAGGTGAGTCTGAAAGTGACCAGGTTCTGGTTTTGACCTGGTCACTGACAGGTGTGAGAACAGACAGGAAGTGGTGTGCATACCTGGGGGAAACTGATCATGCGGACAGGTATCATGGACTCGATCAGCCTGAGAGGAGACAGTTACCATCTGTTAGCATCTGTTTGCATAAGACGTAGTGCTGGGCGATATGGACCAAAAGTCATATTGATATTTTTTGGCTGAATAGCGATCCTCGATAAATATTGATATTTTTTCCGTGCCCGGATAATTTCATTCGTCTGTTATTAATGGCCCGCAGTAAATCGCACTCCCACCACTCATTCTACAAATCCCACAATGCACTGCAACAGTTGACGCACAGGTCAAGACCTGTGCACCACCTCTAACCCCGCTGCTTCGGTTGTTTACACACTAATCAGTGTCGACAACTAAGCAACTTTTCAGACCCTCTGGAGATTTGTTTTTTCCCTAGCGACAAAGCTAGCAGCTTTTTCTGGAGTTATCAGCGAGCAGCGGGAGATCTGGACAGAGGGAGAGGAGAAATAAAAGCCAACTGGCAGCTCGAGGGAAGCCATGCCACTCAAAATAAACTATATTGATATGAATGATATGGTCTTGCGCTACATCGCGTTTGAAAATTAGATAGATTAAAATATCGATATATCGGCCAGCCCTAATGATAGGAAACAGGAAGTGACATGCCTACCTGCTGCGGACCTGGACTGGCTCCACGTCAAAGTACGGCCTCAGGATGTCAATGTTGGCATACAGGTTGAAGGCTCTGGACGCCTGACGCTTCCCCGCCTGCCACACCTGAACGCATCACACACACACACACACACACACACACAGGTGATCAGCACCCACCAATCACAGAACAGAACCAGTGCACTCAGATGTGGACTCACCTCATCAGCAACCTGCCGGCCCAGCTGACCCTTTAACCCCTTCATGCCCAGAAACTCTCCGTCCTCAGTGCCGTCGTCCTCTGTGGCGGCCGCCTCTGCTGCCACTTCCTCCTCTTCCTTCATTCTCTGGTGCATCTCGCCCATGTCCTCGAAGCTCGAGCCGGACGTATCGTCCATGTTCTCCATGTCCACCACCGCCGAGCCACTGCCCTGAACGCCACACGAGAGGGGTGGGGTTAATACGAGAGGTGAGAGGTCAACAGAGTCTGTACTTTGACTACAGGAAGTTGGACTTTTGTAGTTTTCAGGCTGTTAGCTTGTTAATTAGCATGTTTAATGACAGGTTAGCCTGCTATGCCACTAAACACATCTGACAGGTCAGTTAGCCTGTTAGCTGTGTCTTCAGCCTGTGTCTTCAGCCTGTGTCTTTAGCCTGTGTCTTCAGCCTGTTAGCTGTGTGGTTAGCCTGTTAGCTCACCTGGATGAGGTTGTCATCGAAGCTGCCCCACGGTTCCGTGTTCGTGTTTCTGTTCCCGGAACCTGCAGACATGTTGAGCCGGTAGTATTCGGAGTCAGTCCGGTTCGGCGTGTGTGTGGCCCTTCTCTGGTTGTTCTGGTTCTGGACTGACGGACGTGGATCTGCTCTCTAGCCGTCCAAACTCAGATGTTTTGGTCGAACATTTACATCACACAGCGGAGCTCTGCGCTGACTCCGCCTCCCTGCCGCACATAACGTGATGACGTCACCGCCTGGGTCAACGTGGCCGCCGGAAATTTCGCGAGATTCTCTTGTTTGACAGCATTTCTCCAATGGGAAACTCTCGCGATATCTCCCCAGTCCCCAGCGAATGTATTTTCCTTGACGTCATCGTGACATTGGAGCACCAGCTGGTGGAAATCACCGGCGTGTACCGGAGCTCTTTCCAGTTTAACGTGTCACCGAACACACTCGGATTATTGATGACATCGAAGCCGAGAGTCCACAGCAAAGGCCCGCGGTGAGTTGAACCGTGTGCGGCTCAGAAACCCGCTCTTTTTACGGCTAGCTGGAGCGGCTAACGGTAGTTAGCTGTAAACTGTAAGCCACAGAAGCTAAGCTAACAGACAGCTTTAACTCGGGTGAAGCTAATAGAGCAGTTTATTTGAGTTGGTCCAAACATTAGCCTGCCTTTAACCTGCCTGTAACGCGTCTTTAGCCTGCCTGTAGCCCGTCTTTAGCCTGCCTGTAGCCCGTCTTTAACCCGTCTTTAACCTGCCTGTAGCCCGTCTTTAGCCTGCCTGTAGCCCGTCTTTAACCTTGTCCTATCATGAGTTTATGATGACGCCACACAGTACCAGGGTCCAGTCTGTGATCCGGTTCTCTCATAACATCTGTCATTATGTGTGCTGTGACAGGAGGGGAACTTTCAGCTGTGGTTCAAGGTCTTCTTCCTCTTAAAGAGTGAGAGTGAGCTGACGGTGGAGGCTTATCTCTGAGATGAGTTTAAGAGCAGACCTACGGGTTCAGATAAGACCTGAGGCCGGGTCCAGCAGACCGGATATAAACAAACATCAGCTGTTTTTAAACGGAGTCTGCTGACACAGCTGTTTGTCACGTGACCCGAGGTCAAAGTCAAAGTGAGTGTTAAGACCCGGCATGAGTTATCAGCTGTTAATCACTGATAGATGATGTGTTTATGTTCACGTGTCCTCCGGCCCCTCTGCCCGGCCCCCTGTGCGGGGCCCTCCCCCGCTGTATCGCCCTGTTCCCGGCCCCCTGTGCGGGGCCCTCCCCCGCCGTATCGCCCTGTTCCCAGCCCCCTGTGCGGGGCCTCCCCCGTTGTGTGAGTGTGTACGTGCGGGCCTGCAGGCAGTGATGGCAGACAGACAGTGAACAGTTTCCGCATTCCTCTGAGCTCCGACCGCACAGGACTAACACAGAACAATACCCGGCTGTGAGTGCTCCTTACCGGCTGAACTGTGAGCTGAGTCACCGACATGAGGTAATGACACGCTACCGACACATTACCGACTTTATTTTGTCACCGTTTAAACAGGAGGTACGGAGAGCAGGAGGAGTCAACCCGGCTCAGACATCATCACACATACTACCTAATACTACACTGTACAAGTACCACAACGAAAGTACTGAAATACTACAGTAAGAGTACTCCTGTTGTACACCGCATCATTCATATATTTATATTTCACTGAAGTACTACACACAGTTTATCAACTTTAAAGCCGTCACAGGAAAGTACTGCAGTAAAAGTACTTTGTCTGTGTACTTTGAGTCTGTGCAGCTGATTATTCATACACAAGTCCTCGTCTGGTCTGTGGAGGTCTGTGATGGTCTGTGGGGGTCTGTGGAGGTCTGTGATGGTCTGTGGGGGTCTGTGGAGGTCTGTGATGGTCTGTGGAGGTCTGTGATGGTCTGTGGTTATCAGCTGTTTGTCGTCTGTTAACAGCTGATAGTGAAGCAGGGACACCCTGAGGCCACGCCCACACCGTCATGACAGCAGTGTGATGATGTCATGACAGACTCAGAGTCCTGCATCTAAAATAGCTTGGTGGTCTGATACGGTGGATTACATGGCGGCGGTGGCGGTTACTGTGGTTACGTCCATCCTCTGACCAGTCACAGAGCACAATGCAGCTGTGATTATCAGCTGAGACGTTGACCACAGCACTGAATGCTCTCTGTGTGTGTGTGTGTGTCTGTGTGTGTCTGTGTGTGTGTGTGTGTGTGTGTGTGTGTGTGTGTGTCTGTCTCTCTGCGTCTGTGTGTGTCTCTGCGTCTGTGTCTGTGTGTGTGTGTGTGTGTGTGTGTGTAAGAAGAAGTGAGAGTTTCATCATGGTTGGTCACATGACAGGAAGTCTGCGCTGACTTTGGCAAATATTAAAGTTTTATTTTGACACTCTGGCCTGTCTGTTTCTTTTTTCCTGTCCAGGATGGCGTCAGCAGAGGCAGGCGGCCTGAAGCAGTGCCGACAGGCTCAAGATCAGCTGGAGGACGCCATCAGCGGCGTGATGAAGGCCGAGCAGCTGCTGAGGGAGAACACGAGAGAGGTGAGCACCTGAACCTCCACTGTCCGACCAGTGAGGGGCGCCGTGGTCAGGGGTGGGTTCATCTCAGCTGTCTGTCGGTCGGCCATTTGTTTTTAGTCCAATGTTCAGCTGATGAACCATCTGTCAACATGCTGAGTCAGCTGATCAGAGCCAACATGCAGGACAAAAACACGTTAGTCTCACCTGAATGTCACCTGACTGAAGAGATCAAAGTACACGCTCACACGCACAGACAGACACACACACACACAGTCACTCAGTGTTAAAAACAGTCCTGCAGGTCTTTACCTGCGGTCACCGTGGTAACAAATAACCATAGTCAGGTCACGTTACCTGTGTGTGCCTGTGCCTGTGCCTGTGTGTGTGTGTGTGTGTGTGTGTGTGTGTGTGTGTGTGTGTGTGTGTGTGTGTGTGTCAGACAGTATATAAGACAGAGACGAGCTCAGATCACAACATACTGAGGACAGACAGAGAGGTTAGACTTCTGAGAGTTACAGTTCTGTTGGATCTGTTGTAGTGGACTCTTAAGGTAAATCTGACTATGTGATGATCTGATCTTTAACAAACTGATCACATAATGTTTGTCTTTCTCTCACCTGTCTGTCTCTCTCTGTCACCTGTCTGTCTCTCTCTGTCACCTGTCTGTCTCTAACCTGTCTGTCTTTCTCTCACCTGTCTGTCTCTCTCTGTCTCTCACCTGTCTCTCTCTGTCTCTCACCTGTCTGTCTGTCTGTCTGTCTCTCTCTCTCACCTGTCTGTCTGTCTCTCACCTGTCTGTCTCTCACCTGTCTGTCTCTCTCTCTCTCTCTCACCTGTCTGTCTGTCTCTCTCTCTCACCTGTCTGTCTGTCTCTCTCGCCTGTCTGTCTTTCTCTTGCCTGTCTGTCTTTCTCTTTCTCTTGTCTGTCTGTCTTTCTCTTTCTCTCACCTGTCTGTCTGTCTCTTGCCTGTCTGTCTCTCTCTCACCTGTCTGTCTGCCTGTCTCTAACCTATCTGCCTGTCTCTAACCTGTCTGTCTGTCTCTCTCTCTCTCTCACCTGTCTGTCTGTCTCTCGCCTGTCTGTCTCTCTCTCACCTGTCTGTCTGCCTGTCTCTAACCTGTCTGTCTGTCTGTCTCTCTCGCCTGTCTGTCTTTCTCTTTCTCTCACCTGTCTGTCTGCCTGTCTCTAACCTGTCTGTCTCTCTCTCTCTCACCTGTCTGTCTGCCTGTCTCTACCCTGTCTGTCTGTCTCTCTCTCTCTCGCCTGTCTGTCTGTCTCTCACCTGTCTGTCTCAGGTGCGTGCTGAGCTGCAGAGCTGTGTGAGTCGTCAGCAGGAGGCGCTGCGGTGCAGAGAGGTGTGGCTGCTGGGACAGATCGAGCTGCTGGAGCAACTCAAGACCGAGACTCTGCAGAACCAACTGACCCAGCTCTACCAGGTACTGACCCCAGACCACAACCAGACCATTCATCTGGTCCATATGAGCCAGCATCAGTGTCAAGATAGAACCTCTGAACCAGCAGTGTCCAGTCTAACAGTGAACACAGTAACAGAACCTCTGAACCAGCAGTGTCCAGTCTAACAGTGAACACAGCAGCCTATCGAGGTGGTTTTCTTGCCGGGTTTGGCTCCTGGCATCCCGGGCTGAGTCAGATCAGTTAGCTACACGGCTGACCAAGCACAGTTAGCGCTTCACTACTGATCAGTGTTTCCATCATAAAGTTTGTAAATCACCTCGGTACTGTGACATTATTCCCTGTTGATCTCAGAGGCTGTGCTCCGACCCCGTCTGGTCGCTGAGCCCGGTTCTGTTAGCATGTTAACGGCAGATTCACTTAGCAGTTAGCTACTTTAGCGAGTTTTTATACTAAAGCTATCTGTTTCCTGTGTTTCAGCTCCGAGGTCAGTTTGACGTCATTGTCCATCAACTGCAGAACTCAAACAACAACGACCTGAACAACCAGCTGATGAGCTGCATGGAGAAGTAAGTAGTCTCTGTGACGTCCCCGCAGACTGTCTAAAACCTGGACGTAGTCTCTGTGACATCCCTGCAGACTGTCTAAAATCTGGACGTAGTCTCTGTGGCGTCCCCGCAGACTGTCTAAAACCTGGACGTAGTCTCTGTGACGTCCCCGCAGACTGTCTAAAACCTGGACGTAGTCTCCGTGGCGTCCCCGCAGACTGTCTAAAACCTGGACGTAGTCTCTGTGACGTCCCCGCAGACTGTCTAAAACCTGGACATAGTCTCCGTGGCGTCCCTGCAGACTGTCTAAAACCTGGACGTAGTCTCTGAGACGATGTCTGAGTGTCCTCTGTCTGTCCTCAGGTTGTCCTCTCTCAGTCTGACTCCTGAAGAAACTCCTGAGATGAGTTTCAGCGCTGACACACGGTCTCTGAGACAGGCCATCACCTCATTTGGGAACATAACAGCTCAGGTAACACACACACACACACACACACACACACACACACACACACACACACACACCTCTCATCTCAGGCATGATGCTGATCAGCTGTTTGTTGTACTTCCTGTTTGCAGCTTGTTGAGGGTGTGTCCTCTCAGAGCCCAGCCCACCAGAGAGGTCAGGTGCAGAGCTGTCCAATCACAGCTAAGAGACAGGTTAGAGTGATGTCTTGATGTGTGAACAGGTTTTGCTTTGTCCGTGTCTCTCTGACATTGGTTCTGGTTCTGTGTCACTGCAGAGGACGGAGGACCAAGCTCTGGACCACTGGCTGATGGGAACCCGTCCAGCCAGCAGCACTCTGAATGGTTACCAGTCCAGCAAGCACCCTCAGGATTGGTTGATGAAAGGCAAGGAGAGCAAGGTGAGCCCCAAGACCAGAATCAGAACTAGATGACCCCTCAGGGTCCTGTTCTTTGTCCTGTTGATGATATCACAGTGACTTGCTGTGTGTCCTTGCAGGCTTCCTGTCCCGCCCTGGTGTCAGTGGACTTCCTGCAGGCCTGGGGTCAGCTGAGGGACCTGGAGGCATGGCTCCTTCAGGCCCCGCCCCCAGTCGTCAGGGCGAGGACCAGCAGCAGCTGTAGCTCCTCCTTCTCCATTGAAAAGATCGATGAATCAGAGTTCACCATCTCCGAGGAGGAGGAGGAGGAGCTCAGTGACTGGCTCATCACCCCCCCCACCGTCAGCACGGAGATGGTATCCGATGCCGAGCGGTGGCGGCGTGTGCTGAAGCCGTTTGACGACAACTGGTCGTCCAGTGATTGGCTGGCTGGGTCAAGCCGTCCCGCTGACTGCTCCTCCTGCTGCCAGACCGCCGACAAGCCCGTGGAGATTGAGAACCTGGGCCTGCTGAAATGCCTGAAGACCCCGCCCACCTCCAGCCCTGCTTCCAGCCCATCAGCAACCCTGGAGGTGTGGCTGCAGCAGGCGGTGCCAGTCCAGCAGACCTGCCGGGCTAACGAGCTGTGCTCCACCTACGCCGACTGTGTCTGCGACGACAACTGTGGGCGGGAAGCTCTGAGCCAATGGCTGCTCCGACAGGACGGGCGAGACAAGAATGGAGTCCAAAAGACCCCGCCCGCCACCAAGGATGCTCCGCCCCCCGTGCACCTGAGGGAGCAGGAGCAGAAGGTGAGTTGTCGTGTTTACATCACATAAACGTATCAACTCGTCGTTGTTATGTGATCGCTGTCATGGTAACTCTGACCTCTTGTCTGCAGGTTCAGGCCATCCTGGAGGCGTGGCTTCACCCCACCATCAGCCCCTCTCCCTCATCTAGCCCCTCCCTCTCGGGGTGGGTGGCCCCAAAGGAGGAGAAGGCCAGCAGGGAGGAGCACCGGAGGAGCAGGGAGGAGCACAGCATCTCATCCTCCTCGTCTCTGTTCCAGACTCCTCTAGATCCAGAACTCTGGGTCCTCCCAGGACAGACACTGGGGTCAGGAGGTCAGCCCCACCCACCGGCAGAGGAGGACAAATGGCTGCTGAGGAAGAGGAGTCAGGCTCAGGTTACCTCAGACTGCTTCCTGACTTGTGTGCTTCCGGTTTCCTGAATGTATACTTCCGGTTTCCTGACTGTGTGCTTCCTGTTTCCTGTGTAGGAGCGCTTGGCGTTGCCCACTGTCTGTGACCTGTTCTCCTGCATGAGGGTGGGTGGAGACAAAGAAAAATGGCTGCACAGAGCAGCTGAACAGGTGAGTCATCAATGCTAATGCTAACACCTCAGACAGTCTGTTAGCCTGTTAGCTGCTAGCAGCAGCTTGGAGCTAATGTCTAATTTAACACTAACGTAGCATCAGCTTGCTAACCAGGAGGATCATGGGAGTGGCTAACATGAAGTGTTTTTTCCCTCCAGATGTGATGATGATGATGACGATGTCATGATGACGACAACTCTTCACTTTCTCGCTGATCAGCGCACACGATGATCACAACAATCTAACCATCGCCGCCGCCTTCTTCCTGTGACATCACTAAGCTGAGCTGCCGCCAGTCGCTCTCCTCCAGTCAGGATCAAGAACCTGTTGGTCAGCTGATCCTGACAGCAGGAAAGGGGGGGCGGGGTCTGAGGGGACAGAGTTATATTATGTGGGCGGGGCTAAAGATATTAATGACGCTTTGTTTTAACGTTTTTATTCGCCACCTCCTGATTGGAGGATTCTTCCTTTTCTTCTTTATCTTTGCTGGTTTTTCCAGCTGCTGGACTGTAGAGATCTACCTGCCCGGACTGCAGGCTGCTTGCATCACTTCCCGTCTCTGATGGTAATTCTGCACATGCTCAGTAGTGTTTAGGTAACCTCCAACCAGCAGAGGGCGATACCCCCTCATCTGAAGCTTTTGTCTCCCAGAATGCCTTGGGTGAAGCAGCCTGCAGTCCGTTAGCAGACGGGTCACGTGACTCTGCGGTCAGCAGTGATTGGTGCTTTTTATCGAAGCTCGGGGTGGGAGGGGCTTATACTGTGATGTCATCAGTTCTCTGTTCCTGCTGTGATTCTCTACAGTAATTAAACATGCTGACATCATCACTGTGTCTGTGACGTCATCACTGCCTGTGACATCACTGTGTCTGTGATATCGCTGTATCAATGGGAAGAGTACTTCAGTGGCCCAGCAGCCGCTCTTAGCTAAATGCTAAGCTAACAGTTGATGTAAATCATTCAGCAATTCAGTGTTTAGCATTAGCATTAGCTATTAAACATACCTATAAAGGTGTATGGACCATCCTTTAGGAAAGGAAAGGAGGTTCCTTAAAATGGACGCAGCGTTCATTAAACCATCAGTGTGTTTAAACAGTGTGACGCAGCCTGCAGCAGAGAGCGTGTGAATATGACGTGATGTCAAACTTTGATCATGAAGTGTGTTCTGTTGTTGACTGTGGAGCTGCGTTCACACACAGAGTACAAACTGTTTGGAACTGTGCCATCCAGCGTCCTGCAGATCATCATGAAGTTCTTGTTGCTGATTAATCATATATCTTTGCTTTCATATATCTGTGTTTCTATATGAGTGGACAGGAGGGTGAGCGACCACACCAGGTAACAAACACTTCACCTGACTTCTGTGACAGGTGGACAATATTCATTTATTATTTGAACTCTGACGTTGATGATGATGTCACATTTTTCACCGGGTCGTCCACGTTTATATTTCCTGCATGAAACAACACGGTCAGAGCGCGCGGGGAGTATCTAGGAAGTATCTCAGATGAGCATTTTGTAGTCCATCTTCTGGACTTTGTAGTTTTACCACAGATCACGTCAATAACATTCACCGTCGCTTCATGACGAAGTATCAGAGCAGTCGACTTCTCTGAACACCGCGGTTGTCATGTCCTAACTCCTTATCACCTCTCCTTCACATCTTTCCTTGACCTTGTGACGTTTTTCATCGAGGTCAAGGAAAAGTGGTTAGGAAAGGACTTAGGAGGTATTTTTTTGACTATTCGACTGTACCCAATAAAGGAAGCATTAAAGCTCCTTTCCTTAACAGTTGGAGGATTCAAACAGCTCTTATCATGACGGACACGTTAACAGTGAGGAACCTTCAAAGTGAATTTTCGATCATAGCCTCTGTCGTCATATAAACAGAACTTCTTCCTTGTTGGTTCTTTTCATGTGAATAGAAACTTTATTGATCCCCAAGAAGAACACACACACCCTGATAAACTTCCTGTTCTTCAGCTGATGAGGTCACGCCCTACATCTGCAGGACGCTGATTAACACAGCTGTGACACCATGATGACATCACTGAACACTGCTGAGGAATTGGAGGACAGAGGAGTCACATAACCAACAACATGATGCTTCAGCATGGCCTTTGACCTTGCTGAAGCAGCCCAGCTGTGTTTGTTTACTTCAGGGTCATCGGGAAAACACAGCGCTGATCAGCACATGAGAAGGTAGAAGTTTTTATTTTGAAATGTACTTCTTGTTCCTGCTGCTTCTGAACCCTGAGCTTCATTAAGACTTCACTTCCCATCATGCATTGCTGTGAGGCTGAACTGCAGGCAGGTAGCGCCACCTGCTGACTGTCTTTCAGCTCGCGCACTGAACTTCCTGCTCAAATCCATGATTTATAACGAGGCGGCGAATGGCGGGAAACTGTAGGTCCGTCAGAGACGTCTAAAACTTTAATTTATTCGCATTTAATCAATAAATAATTAATTATAATGACGCCGAATGACGTAGAGGCTCATTAAGACAAAATAAATAATAAATATTCACTTACGTCATTATTAGTTTGGTGTAAATAGTGGGAAGTTAAAAACACGTGATCTTTAAAGGAAGTTCAACACGTGACACTTCACGACACCTCACGACACTTGAGTCTAATGGCGGTAGTTTGCGGGCTGTCAGTCCACCAGCCAATCAGAGTCGATGCACCGAGCAGGCTGCGCAGTAGCTGAACCAATCACAGAGCGGAGAGGATCCGGACGTTCCGCCGCCTGCCGCGTCTCATCCAGTCTGTCCGGCAGCCTGCCGCTCTGCCGCTCCGCCGCTCTGCCGCTCCGCCGCCCCGCTCGGTTGTTAGCCGACAGCCGCCGCTGCTCTCCGGCTGTGATGTGACAGAGGAGCCGCGGAGAACACACCGACACTCACCGAGGAGCCGAACCGGGAGCAGCGGAACCGTTCCGGGTGTGACCGTAAGTGTTTGATGATGGTGGTTAGAGCGGGAGAGAGCCGAGATCGAGGCCGACCGAGGCGGGCCGAACAGGGCTTAGGCGGAGCGGCGGGCGGTGTCGACATCCAGCTGGAGGTCCCGCAGATGATACGCGCGAAAATACCCCAGAACCAGAACCAGAACCTTCATCATCCTCCTCCTGCTCCTTCTCCTCCTCCTTCTCATCTTTCTCTTCCTCCTTCTCCTCTTCCTCCTCATCTTTAGCCTCCTCCTCTTCCTCTTCTCCCTCCTTGTCATCTTTCTCCTCCTTCTCCCCCTCCTGCCCTCTTCCTCCTTCTCCTTATCCTCCTCTTCTTCCTCCCTCTCCTCTTTCTCCTCCTCATCTTTCACATCCTCCTCCTCTTCCTTTTCCTCCATGTCCTCCTCTTCCTACTCCTCTTCCTCCTACCCCTCCTGCTTCTCCTCTTCCCCTCGACCTTCTTCCTCCTACCCCTCCCCTTCCTCCTTCTTCTCCTCTTCCTCCTCGTCCTCTTCCTCCCCTCCTCCTCTTCCTCCTACCCCTCCTCATCCTCTTCCTCCCCTACTCTGCTTCCCCCTTTTCCTTCTCCTCCTCCTACTCCTCCTCGTCCTCTCCCTGCCCTGCTCCTCTTCCTCCTACCCCTCCTGCTTCTCCTCTTCCCCTCATCCTCTTCCTTCTCGCCCTCCCCTTCCTCCCTCTCCTCCTCATCCACTCCCCCCTCCTCCTTCTCCTCCTCCCCCTTCCCTTCCTCTTCCTTCTCCTTCTCCTCCATGTCCTTCCCCTCCTCCTCTTCCCTCCTCCCCCTCCTTCTCCTTCTTCTAACATCCTCTTTCTCCTCATCCTCTTCCTCCTACCCCTCCCCTTACTCCTCCTTGTCCTGTTGCTGCTCCTCCTCTTCCTGCTCCTCATCCCCTTCCTCCTCCTTCTCCTGTTCCTCCTCCTCCTGTTCCTCCTCTTCCTGCTCTTCCTCCCCTCCCCCTTCTCCTCCTCCTTCTTCTCCTCATCCTCTTCCTCCTACCCCTCCTTCTCATCCTCTTCCTCCCCTACTCGTCTTCCCCCTTCTCCTTCTCCTCCTCCTCTCTCTCCCCTACTCCTCCTCCTCCTCCTAACCCTCCTGCTTCTCCTCTTCCTTCTCGCCCTCCCCTTCCTCCTTCTCCTCCTCATGCTCTTCCTCCTCCTCTTCCTGATCCTCCACCTCTTCACTCTCATTAATAATCAATTATTCCGATTATTGAATATTAATTATAAATCATACAGATCATGAATATTAATTAGGTCATCTGTTGTCAGGCAGAAACTCGTGAATAAATCCACTTCCTGTTGATGAATTATAAAAAATAAATTGACGTCACAGAGACTCGACGTGACGATCAGTTATCCGTTCGGTGACGTCACCTGACCGTGTAAAGGTAGGACGAGCCAAACGAGCCCTGTGACGTCATAGCAGCTCATACAATCACCCCGGTAATTTATTTTATTTTTTAGTTTGTGGGCTTTTATTTTGAAGGGCAATCCGCCGTGCTTCCGTTACCATTTAATCCTTTCCCACAATGCTTTGTGTCCACGTCCCCTGCTTCCTGTTTATTGTACCGTCTCCGCCGGTAAAGTCTTGACGTTTGTCCCCGCCGAAAGCTCGGTGAGTAACCGAACCTGACCCGTCTCCCCTCCGGTCCCAGTTCTGGTCGTGAATTTGGTGGTTTGGCTCTTTTATTTTGACAGTTTGGGTTCTGCTCAGGAATGCTCCGCTGCTTCCTGACACCGAGCCCGGCCGAGCCCCGGAACTCCACTCACAGAATCACCGATTTAACCGTCCGCCGTGTTCCCGCCCACACACACCGGATTTCTAACCGGTTCGACCGATTTAACGGAACCAGGCGGGCTCGTGCGGAGTTCGGCTGTGAGAGGATGAACCAATGAGCTGTGAGGAGGACGGACCATCAGCGGGAGTAATGGATGCCCAGCCTGCACCGCCCTCCGCGGATCCGCACCGGGAAATCATGTCGGTCAGATTTCAACGGTAATGCGGGAATCTGTCCCGCATGTCGGTGTTTAACGGATCCCGCTATGAGGAGGGACGGCAGGACCGGCTGATAGGCGGCGGTCCGTGCCCCGCGGTCCGGCTCCGGCCAGCTGGAGGACGGTAAATGTGTCAGAACATGAACGGGGTTCGGCGGGACGTTCTGACCCGGTCCAAACCGACACACGTGTGATCTGACGTCTGTGTGACGTTGTGAAGCGCGTTAATGACGTCACAAACGTCAGATCTTCTGTGGCAGTTGTTTTAATTGACAAGAGGTCACTGTGACGTCACGGACTCCTGACCTAATACGGGCATGTCGGTGTCATCAAACGAATGTGATTGGCTGATTGATTATTGGCTCTGAACAGATGGATGAATCAGCTGATTAATGTGACATCACAGCTGATCAATAAGAATATTGAATATTTCTGATGTAATCATAGGTCATGCTTTGATTGACAGGTCAGGTGACCTTCAGTTTAACAACAGTCAACAGTTTAATCAATGAACATAATGAATAATCAGATTATGACAATCAGTCAACACATTGATCAATGAATAAGTCCATGGATAATATTAATATTATATATAAATTATATTAATCTAATCAATCATTCAGCGACTGTACAGCTAACTGTGGCCTCAAAGCTAAATATTTCTGGGTCTGGTCCTGGGTCTGGTGTGTGTTGATCTGTTCAGACATCGTAAAGGCTACATGCTAACCTTTCTCCTCCTCCTCAGGCCTGTAGCAGCTCCTCTTCCTCTTCTTCTCCCTCCACTCGGCTCGGTTCAGGATGGAGGACTCTGAGACGGAGCTGGCGGTATCGGAGTCTGATGCTCTGGGTGCAGACTTCATCACGGTGGAACTGGACACGCAGCCCATCGAGTATGTGGTGAAGTGGGCCGAGGTCGGCTCCAAGTTCACCATCTCATGCGTGAAGAAGGACTCGGACGACCCATCAGAGCTGACGGCAGACCAGCTGAAGATCGAGACAGACGAGGCCTTCTTTGCGCCATACGAGGAGGTGTACCCGTGTGAGGTGACAGAGCAGAGCGTGGAGATAAAGACGGACTCTGACGAAGACGAGGACGACATCGAGGAGGAGCATGAGGTTCTGGTGGAGGCGGGGAGCAGCCAGCTGGAAGGAGAGGTGGACTCGGACCAGGCAGACTTCGAACCGGACGAACGCCAGTACCGCTGCAGCTACTGCGGGAAGTGCTACAGCCACGCCTCCAGCCTTTACCGTCACCAGCAGACACACACTGGGAAGACCGGCGGGGCGGCGCCACCCAACAAACGGACCCTGGAGCCAACCCATCAGGAGGCCCGCTACACCTGCCCCCACTGTGGCATGAGCTTCAAAGGCAGCAGGTCGGTACCGGTCAGACAAGATCATCAAGACCAGGTCAACTGTTAGTCCAGATCAATAAGACCAGGTCACCTGCAGTGTTGGGCAAGTTACTCTAAAAAAGTAACTAGTTACAGTTACTAGTTGCTTCTCCCAGAAAGTAAGTAAAGTAGTTACAGAGTTACAAATTATAAAAGTAAATAGTTACTTTGGAAAGTAACTATTGCGTTACTTTCAAGTAATTTTTTAAATGCTAAAATTTGTCAAAGAATTTGGAGCCCACCTCCATCCCTCTTTGACGGAACTAAAAATACACGTGTGTGTTCAATTATTTATGATATACTATGCTATACTATACTTCCATTTAAAGAAGGCTACTTTTGGACTATTCAGGCTCACCATTCCTGTTTCTCATTGACTCACGTGAATGTCCTGTGTCGTCTTCGTGTGTCTGACAATTTGTGTAAGCAACACCCGCCCAACTCCACCTCTGATTGGCTTACCATGAAATTTAACTCAACCTCAGCCAATCGCCATCATTTATGCGATTGTCTCATGCCCTCACCAAGGAAGGAGGAACAAGAAAAATCTTTGCTGCTTGGCTTAGAGATCTAGTTGGTCTGATGAAAAACAGCTGCCTTCAATCAGAGTAACATGCCGCATTTTTTGGCAGTAACGGTAACGGCGTCAAATAGATTAGTCATTACTGAAAAAAGTAACGCCATTATTTATAGTGCTGTTATTCCCATCACTGGTCACCTTAGTCCAAATCAACAAGACCAGGTCATCTGTTAGTCCAGATCAACAAGACCAGGTCGACTGTTACTCCAGATCAACAGGACCAGGTCAACTGTTAGTCCAGATCAACAGGACCAGGTCAACTGTTAATCCAGGTCACCAAAGAAGAGATCAGCAGGACCAGGTCAACTGTTAGTCCAGATCAACAGGACCAGATCAACTGTTAATCCAGATCAACAGGACCAGGTCAACTGTTAGTCCAGATCAACAGGACCAGATCAACTGTTAATCCAGATCAACAGGACCAGGTCACAGCTAGGTCCAGATCAACAGGACCAGGTCAACTGTTAGTCCAGATCAACAGGACCAGGTCAACTGTCTCACCCAAATCAACAAGACCAGGTCATCTGTTAGTCCAGATCAACAAGACCGGTCGACTGTTAGTCCAGATCAACAGACCAAAACATCCAGCCAGTCCAGATCAACAGGACCAGGTCAACTGTTAATCCAGATCAACAGGACCAGATAAACTGTTAGTCCAGATCAACAGGACCAGGTCAACTGTTAGTCCAAATCAACAAGACTAGGTCATCTGTTAGTCTCAGATTAACAAGACCAGGTCGACTGTTAGTCCAGATCAACAGGACCAGGTCAACTGTTAGTCCAGATCAACAAGCACCAGGTCGACTGTTAGTCCAGATCAACAGACCAGGTCAAATCTGTTAGTCCAGATCAATAAGACCAGGTCAACTGTTAATCCAGATCAACAGACCAGGTCAACTGTTAGTCCAGATCAACAGGACCAGGTCAACTGTTAGTCCAGATCAACAGGACCAGGTCAACTGTTAAACCAGATCAACAGGACCAGATAAAACTGTTAACCAGATCACACCAGGTCAACTGTTAGGTCTAGATCAACACGTGACCAGGTCAACTGTTAGTCCAAATCAACAAGCATTCAGGTCATCTGTTAGTCAGATCAGCAAGCATTCAGGCGACTGTTAGTCCAGATCAACAGACCAGGTCAACTGTGCCAGTCCAGATCAACAGGACCAGGTCAACTGTTAGTCCAGATCAACAGGACCAGGTCAACTAGTTCAAATCAACAAGACCAGGTCATCTGTTAGTCCAGATCAGCAAGCACTCAGGCCACTGTTGGGTCCAGACAACAGGACCAGGTCAACTGTTAGTCCAGATCAACAAGCATTCAGGTCAACTGTTAGTCCAGATCAACAGGACCAGGTCAACTGTTAATCCAGATCAGACTAGATAAATGTTAATCCAGATCAACAGGACCAGGTCAACTGTTAGTCCAGATCAACAGACCAGGTCAACTGTTAGTCCAGATCAACAGGACCAGATAAACTGTTAATCCAGATCAACAGGACGCCAGGTCAACTGTTAATCCAGATCATCAAGACCAGATCGACTCGTTAATCTAAACATTATCTGAATGTTTTTTGATGAATTGCTTCTTCCTGGTTTGACTGGTTTCCTGTGTGTGTTCGCAGGATGTTGGGGGAGTCACCGCGGTTGCATGGGAAGCGGCGGATTCACCCTGCAAACATCTGTGGGAAGGAGTTCAATCACAGCTCCAGCCTGTCACGCCATCGCTTCATCCACAAAGAAAGGCAAAGGCTTTCCCAAGGACGCCTTGGTCCCAACATGGCCGCTCTTCGCCACTTCACTGAAGGGGCCGTGGCAAGAACAAGAAGACTAAGAGGCAGCAGCAGCATGTGGCGTGTCATCATTCAGGTCAGGTATGGCGATAAGTTCTAATGCGCCTGCCCGCAGTGCGACATGAGCTTCAGGACGTCCACACAGCTATCCAAACATCAGGTGACCCACGTGAAGGAGCTGCTGGACAACTACACGCCCGGCAAGGAGAAATCTACAGTCCTCGGTCCGACCTGAAGATCCGGCCAAGCTCTGCTCCCGTGACAAGCCCAACTCTACACCCTGTGTAAGAAGAACAAGGGCCTCGAACGGGCACTGCTCCTCCTCAGAGGAGGAGGAGGAGCAGGCAGTGGAGGAGGAGGCGGGCGCCGGGTGGCGGTGTACTGGGCGCCACGGCTGCAGCCAGTGTGGGAAGCGTTCAGTCATGCCCCAGCTTGCACGGCACTGGCAGACTCACAGGGCGGCGGGATGGCGGCGGGCGGGAAGCTGCAGAAGCAGCTCCATCGCCAAGACCGACTCCCCTCCGCCACCACCAAGACCGCTAAGACGACACCTGCTCGGCCTGCAACAAGACCTCATGCACTGCCCAGCTTCACGCCACAAGAAGGCACACTCTGGAGTGAGGAGTAACGGCCCGGCTGCCTGCCACGTAAAGAGAGTCGTTTTAGACGAGACCGCGCCACTGAGTCCGACTTCTGAGTGAAGGTTCTGCTCTGGACTGGGCTTGGACCGTTCTGGGTTGGTTCTGAATCAAAGCTGACTGGTTCGGACTAATTTTGGGACCAGTTCTGGAAAAGTTCTAATTTGTAAAGTTCTGACCAGCTGGAGACTGGTTCTGGACCTCGTGGTTCATCCAGGTTCGACAGGAACCGTTTTTTGGCAGGTAGATAGCAGCAGGACATCCATATATGGTCGATGATGGGGATCCCATATATGATCGATCCATATATGGTCATAACTGACCGTTAGCTAATTGTCGGAGGATGGGATTAGATTAAAGTGTTACCCCAGGCCCCCGCCCTGCCCCCACCTTCCTCCACCTGTCTGTGAGGTTGCACTCTACACTCCATTTCCCACCAGTCACTGCTCTGTCACAGGCCACGCCCACTTGTTAACATATTTCCCATCAGCCCTGTGATGCTTGCGGAGCATTCTGGGAGTCTAAACGTGAGATCAAACATCAACAGGACGTATTTCCAAGCCCCGCTCTTAATTTATTTAATTTATTTCCTGTCAAATCATTTTTCACGCCAGTCGCTTGAAATCCAAATAAATATTTAATTATTGATCATTAACAAGCCGATCGATCAGCTATCGTTAATAGACCACCAGTCAGCTCCTATCGTCCGCTTGTCCCATTTGATCAGAGCATTTTGATTGGCTGCTGTTCGATTGGTTCTCTGCATTCAATTGGTTCAGCCGGCATTCCTCCATATTACCGCTTGCATGAAGCTTGTCGGTTGCGTTTGTGGCTCAGCTGTGCAATGGTCAGCGGGGAGACGATTAATTAATGAGATTGGATCGAGATTTAATATATGAATAATGATATGTAAATGACTGACTTCAGCTGCCCTCGTTAATGTAGCAACACCACCGCCACCTTTCATCGCTCAGCATCACCAACAGGAAGAGGCTCCAATTAGACATCTGCGCCAAAGTAAAAGCCTCCAAATCAGCTTATTAAAGATTCACAAACAAGTCGTTCTAATTGGTCACTGGAGTTCATTAAAGACTCTTAGTAAACCAATCATGGACGAGCTTCACATTCTCCTTCCTGACAGACGGAGCAGCCAAAACAAACCCATCACCTCCTCTCTGACCCGCCCCGCCTCACTTCCTCTGCTTTCCTGCTTGTCAAGCCACAGACGCCGACGAACACTTTGACTTTGTGAATAAACATTTTACCGTATCAATTAATGTGACCTATTTATAAATGTGTCGCACTACCAACAAATCCCAGTAGAGATAAGAAAGAAGCTCCGCCTGCTCCCTTTCACCTCCCGGCCAGGTTCAGTTCTCTTCTTGTTGTGTTGGTTTGTTTCAGGTTTGCTGATAGAATAAACTCAGTTGACATGTTTTGTCTGAGTTTTGTAATAAACTTTAAAACAGTCTTCCTGCTTCTACTTTTTACTGAAGAGACGACACAAAGAGAACACGAGATAACCAAACAACACAAAGACAACACAAGACAAGACAAGACAATACAAAGAAACACGCAGATGACACAACACATTACAAAAATAACAGACAAATACAAGATGACACAAACAATACAAAGGCAACACAAGATAATACAAAGATAATAATAGACAACACAAAGAACATGAGATGACACACACAATACAAAAATGACAGACAACACAAGATGACACCAGACAATACAAGACAACACGAGATGACAAAGACAACATGAGACAACACAGCCTGGTTGGGTGGGACTTAAGAGACAGCTTAGATGAAGAAATTATTTGGTTATTTGATGAAACAATGGAAGATCCACCATTATCCAGCACAGAACCAGCGAACCTCAGACCTGAAGGTGCTGGGACTGATCCCACCTCCTTCACACTCACGATCTTCGTTATATTATATTACATTCTTTTTTTATTTAAAAACTTGTTTTGTTTTTGTTGCAAAGTTGCTCATTGTGACCACCAGATGACAGTGTCTTCCAGACCTCAACTTGTTTCTTGACGCTTGAAGTCCCAGCATCATGTGACATCAAGACAAAAATCAAAGTACCTGTAATCTGCAGGTACTTCCTGATTGTGGCACTCCTCCATGACAAGGAGACTCTCCTGTTAATGGAGACCTCGATCCTGAGTCTCAGTTCAGATACTTGTTACTACTTTATGTAGTACTTTGTATACTCTTGGTGTGTTGAAGCCTTTACACTGATTTGTGTTTACTTATACCATATCATATTCAGTGTGAGTAACTTGTAATCATGCTGCTGCCTATATCAAATTATGCTGAATTACATTGTTGAAATGATTATGATGATGATGATGGCAAATGATGATGTCAGGGGGTGTTAACTCTATATGTAGACATCACTTGAGCAAACCCAGGGGAACTCAGGGGAACCCAGGGGAACTCAGGAGAACTCAAGGAACTCCAGGTGTTCTGCTGTCACAGACCTGGACCTCAGAGCTGAGCCGCGAAGTTCATGAGAAGAAACTGAGTAAGTATATTTTTTGATTCTTTCACATAGAACCAGGTAGGTTTGGAGCTTTTTTCCTTAAATAATGAAATCATCATTTAAAACTGCATCGCACTGCTAAAGGGTTAGTTGTTAAGGGTCTAGTCTGAGTTCGACTTTCATTCTGACTTCAGTCTGAGTTCACTTCATTCCTGGACTTCAGTCTGAGTCTGGATAGTCTGAGTCTGACTTCATTCTGACTTCATTCTGAGTCTGACTTCAGTCTGAGTCTGACTTCATTCTGACTTCAGTCTGAGTCTGACTTCATTCTGAGTCTGACTTCAGTTTGACTTCATGGTAACAAACACTTCACCTGACTTCTGTGACAGGTGGACAATATTCATTTATTATTTGAACTCTGACGTTGATGATGACGTCACATTTTTCACCGGGTCGTCCACGTTTATATTTCCTGCATGAAACAACACGGTCAGAGCGCGCGGGGAGTATCTAGGAAGTATCTCACATGAGCGTTTTGTAGTCCATCTTCTGGACTTTGTAGTTTTACCACAGATCACGTCAATAACATTCACCGTCGCTTCATGACGTAGTCTAAGTGTCAGAGCAGTCACCTTCTCCTAACTCCTTATCACCTCTCCTTCATATCTTTCCTTATCACCTCTCCTTCACATCTTTCCTTATCACCTCTCCTTCACATCTTTCCTTATCACCTCTCCTTCACACCATTCCTTGACCTTGTGACATTTTCCATCAAGGTCAAGGAAAAATGGTTAGGAAAGGACTTAGAAGCTGATTTTTTGACTATTCGACCGCACCCTGGGTGTTGGCCTCTGCTGTAGAGATCAGGAAGTAGATCTGGATTATGTTACAGTTTTTCCAATTGCTTAAACACAATATTGCAATCTAGGCTGTGTAGTGGCAAACACTTTACTCAAACTTAGTTCTAGACCACTTGAACAGTTTTAGTGGAAGGCATAGTCACTTGTCTGGACACGTGTACCTTACTTCCACACTCACAAAACACCGGAGGCTGGTCGTCCTTTTGTGGGTTTTATTTCGACGTTCCATTATACATCCAATCTTCTCTTGGGTTACAACGGTCAGAAAAGCTTCCAATAGCAAATCCGTCAGTAACATCTAAAGTAATGTAACGGTCAAAAAAACTTTTGTACACCATACCTATAGCACCTACGCTAATCCAACATACATTTCTTCTGTTTTACCATGTGCATGCGCCATGCTTACTTCAGGTGCTTTAGGAACTTTCACAACTATGCAAACTACGGTAACATAACACAAATTTAACTATAAACGCATCATAACTATAATGAAGATTTACTCTCTTAACAACAACTTTGGCTCCTACAGGCTGGTTTTAGCAAAATACTAACACAATTTACCGAACCACACACCCAAACTGCAAAATACCTCAAAAATGAAAGCACTGCAACCAAAATCAAACTTTTGCACCAGATGGCACACACTTCATTTGTATTACAGATAATGAAAAGCACTCTCATCTTTAGTATGCTTTGCCATATTACTAACATAGTTCAAACTGTAGAGAATTCTTCACATTGTTCACATGCACAGAAATATTTGCAGATACACACACGTGCTATTGAAATATTTATTTTTTTTATTTTTCACCAAACAAGTCAGTGCAACATATGCACAGCAGATATATTTACATTGGAGTGAACTAAAATATGCTCACAAAACAGTAAGCTGAAAAATTGCAGAAAAAATGTGAAATTAAAATTAAAAAATTAAAAAAAGAGGAAAGCAAAATAATCAGACAGCACTGCTCTACCTCTCACTCTTCCTCCCCCTCTCATTCTCACCCTCCCTCTTCCTCTTCCTCTCTCAGCAATGTCTTCAACTGTTGTTGTAAAAGAAAAAAAAGATGCTCACCTGTGCTCTTTTATTGCTTACTTCCTGATTGAAGAATTAACAATTACATAACACCTGTTTGGCCAGGTGGCACATACAGTGGTGGTCAAAAGTTTACATACACTTGTAAAGAACATAATGTCATGGCTGTCTAGAGTTTCCAGTTATTTCTACAACTCTGATTTTTCTTTGATAGAGTGATTGGAACAGATACTTCTTTGTCGCAAAAAACAATCATGAAGTTTGGTTCTTTTATGACTTTATTATGGATCAACTGAAAATGTGACCACATCTGCTGGGTCAAAAATATACATACAGCAACACGAATTAGCAATTTTGGTGACTTAGAAAGTCATGTTAATGAAATGAGCTTCATAGCATGGCCTCTTAACTTCTTGTGAGTGATTATGAGTGACTACAGCTGGTGACTTCTCTGAGGCCATTCAAATAGGGCTCATTGGGTATAAACACCTACAAACGCTACAATGGGAAAGTCAAAGGAGCTCAGCACGGATCTGAAAAAGCGAATAATTGACTTGAACAAGTCAGGAAAGTCACTTGGAGCCATTTCAAAGCAGCTGCAGGTCCCAAGAGCAACAGTGCAAACAATTGTTTGTAAGTATAAAGTGCATGGCACTGTTTTGTCACTGCCATGATCAGGAAGAAAATGCAAGCTATCACCTGCTGTCAGAAAATTGGTCAGGAGGGTGAAGAGTCAACCAAGAACTACCAAAAAGCAGATCTGCCAAGAATTAGAAGCTGCTGGAACACAGGTGTCAGTGTCCACAGTCAAGCGTGTTTTGTATCACCATGGACTGAGAGGCTGCCGTGCAAGAAGGAAGCCCTTGCTCTGGAAGCGGCATCTTAAGGCTCGACTGAAGTTTGCTGCTGATCACATGGACAAAGATAAGACCTTCTGGGGGAAAGTTCTGTGGTCAGACGAAACAAAAATTGAGCTGTTTGGCCACAATGCCCACCAATATGTTTGGAGAAGAAAAGGTGAGGCCTTTAACCCCAAGAACACCATGCCTACCATCAAGCACAGTGGTGGTAGTATTATGCTGTGGGCCTGTTTTGCTGCCAATAGAACTGGTGCGTTACGGAGAGTAAATGGGCTAATGAAGAAGGATTACCTTCAAATTCTTCAAGAGAACCTAAAATCATCAGCCCGAAGGTTGGGTCCATGCCAGAAAACCAACAAATTTAACTGAACTGCACCAATTCTGTCAGGAGTGGTCAAAGATTCAACCAGAAGCTTGCCAGAAGCTTGTGGATGGCTACCAAAAGCACATAATTCAAGTGAAAATGGCCAAGGGACATGTAACCAAATATTAGCATTGCTGTATATATATTTTTGACCCAGCAGATGTGGTCACATTTTCAGTTGATCCATAATAAAGTCATAAAAGAACCAAACTTCATGAATGTTTTTTGTGACAAAGAAGTATCTGTTCCAATCACTCTGTCAGAGAAATCAGAGTTGTAGAATTAACTGGAAACTCTAGACAGCCATGACATTCTGTTCTTTACAAGTGTATGTAACATTTTAACCACCACTGTATAGTGGCCAATGAACTCATGTAGTGTCATTTTAAATGGCAGTGTTCTGAAATTGCAAACATGTGACTTTATGTCAGATTGTTGTGTCTTATGCAGAGAACCACGTTCAGTACACTTAAAAAGTGCAAAATGTGTTTAAAGTTTTGGAGATTTCAGATGAGGCTTTGCTCCCTGTGTGTCAGTTTAAATATTTGTGCTATCCATGTCATTTCAGTATGTTAGCAACTGGAAAAAACTGTAATGAAAAATTTTGTACGTACAAAGCGGAGCTGAATCTGCTTCGCCTGCCCATAGACAAGCCGCAACTGGGGGTGTGCCTGCAGCAGCTGCATGCGGTTGTTGTTTTTAACACTGGGGGGGTTGTACACACCCCGAATTTGAAAATATCAGTGTAGAAGACATGGAAAAGTGATTTTTGCATAATATGTCCCCTTTAACTATACGGTTCATTCAGAAGTTTCAGGATGCTACAGTAATGCTGCTGCTGATGTCATGCTTTTGTGACACAGATATACTCATACACCTTCTCTGTCTTCTGCTTTCAGAGTCACTCACAGCCATGGACCACTCAGCTATTAAGGACAACCGCTGGAAATCCTTGGAAACACTTTAGTTGTACATTTAAGATTAAGTTATTGGATTTTGAATAAAGTGCTTGAAACTGCTTGATATTGTAAAAATGTTGTAAAAATTGTAAAAATACCCAAATCCAGCCTTTTATCTGGATTCAAGGGAGGACCAGAGCAGAATCCTGATCTTCAGGATCAGGATTAGCTGGATCTGTGTTGAAATATCCAATTTTCAGATCAGATCTAGATTTAATCCAATCCGACCAGGATAATCCTGTCAGATCATTTTTGAAATATTGCGCCCTGGACCTCCAGTGGGAGCTGAACATCAGCTCTCATTAAGAAAGCACAGCAAGAGGATGAACTTGTTGCTGCAGTTGAAGAAAGACAATGATGGTACACTTCTTCACCTCCATCCTGAGTCCATCCTCCCATCCTCCATCACCATCTGGTAGACTGCTGCCACTGCCAAGGACAAGAGCAAACTGACCCTCCACCCCAGTAACCCATCGCCAAGTAATCTGACACTTGAAACTCAAAAGTACTCTATTACTTTAAAAGTAATCCATTTACATTTACAGACACTTTTATCCAAAACGACTTACAGAGAAGGCAACAATAAAGGCATAGTGTGATAAGAAACGTTAGTGCAGCAGTAAGTGCTATGACAATTCTTAAGGAGTAGATTTGTCATGCAGTGCTAGGAGGTGAGGTATTCTCTGAAGAGCTGGAGGTCTTCAGGAGTTCTTTAAAGGTAGAGAGGGATGTCCCTGGTCTGGTAGGAATTGGTAGTGCATTCCACCAACGGGGAACAAAGTAAGTACTGAAGTAAGTTTAAAAAAAAAGTAAAAGTAATCCATTACCATGAAAATAATCTATTCATCTTAAGAAATTCATCCTGCCAAAGACAATGATGGTGCACTTCTACACCTCTTACCAACAAGGCCCGGAGCCCCCTGTGACAATGATGTGTTACATTAACGCTTAGCCTTTATTTACTTTTGCACATTACCTGGTACTTACCATTCCTGCAAAGCTGCACTGCTCCTTTCATTTGGAAACTGATCTCATTCAGTCATTTTACCTCGAGTTTCTGCTCCACCTCCACCAGTTAGTTTGTTTGTCTTATTTTGTGACTTTGGTGTTTTAATGTGTTACTTCTAATGTTGCTGCAGATTGAGACAGTGGTGGAGTAGATACTTGTGGGACAATTACTGTAGAGGACGGTTTGGTCCACCAGTCTGACTTTCAGCTGAAGCAGTGTAAATATTCTTAATATCTCAGGATGATTTTGATGTTTGATGATAATGATGACAATGAGATGATGACAATGATGATGATGACGATGATGATGGTGACGACAATGATGATGATGATGGCGATGATGACGATGATGATGGTGACAATGACGGTGATGATGACAATGATGATGATGGTGACGACGATGACAATAATGACGACAACAACGGTGATTTAATGTTAATGTTTAGCTCGGTCTAATGTGTTTTTAGTGTACTATTTCATATTGTTTTGCTGATTTGATGTTTTTTTTATGTAAAGTGTCTGAGTACCTGGAAAAGCACTTTTAAATAAGATGTATTTATTATTATTATTATTATTGTATGACGATGATGATGATGATGATGATGATGCCTGTCCTGATTAGTCTTACCTATGTATTTAGTTCCTGTGTTTCCTTTGTTTCCTTGCCTGTCTGTTGTTTGTTTGTTTCTGTGTTCTCTCTGTGTGTTTTGTGTGTCTAGGCCTTCTCTCTGTGTGTTTGTATCTTGCCTGTGTTTGTCTCTGTGTTCCTGTTCCTGGTCTTTGTTTTCTGGATTATGGTCTATTTCTCTCTGGTGAGGTTGTTTTCAGATCAAACAGAGGTTTCACTTCATCATACATTTTTTTTTATTGCATTTCAAAAGGATTCATTTCTCTTTACAACAAACATGCAAGTCACAAAGTAACACCTGGACAGGTGCAACAGCCAGCTCAAGCACACCATCATTCATAAAAAGTTGCATATAAATAGGGAAACTCCCTTCTTTTGTATAAAGCATTCAAAAATGCAGAACATTTCTAAAAAGTCTACAAAGCTGCTACAAACTTTTCTTCTTCATACTTTTCATATTTATAGATTTCAGTGAGGCACGACGTTCTTCAAAATCACAAAAATATCTCAGACTGCTGAAACTCATCTAAACATTTATTCTCTTTAAATTTTCATCTGTATGGTTTGAAAGGTCAGCTGTGCTGGAGGAGGAAGAGGAGGAGGTGGACCTCAAGGTTCTGAAGGTTTCTCAGAACCTTTCAGAACCTTGAGGTTCAACCCCCCTTCAGACTCTGAAGAAGGCAAAATCCAATTCAACAAGAAAAGATTTTTCTCAACGTGTTAGCTAACTCACATTAACTGCTAAAAAGTTTTAAAACATTGAGCAAATGTTCTCCAGAGTCAGATGTGAACTTTCTTCTCTGGTTTCTTCTCTGGATGTCTCAGTACAGAGCAGGTCCAGGATGTGATTAGCCTAGCTTAGCACAAGGAAGCCAGGGGAAACTGTTGCATCAAAACAGAAAAAATCTTTCACCTTTCAGTTCATCTTGTTCAGAAGGGTAGAGGTGAAGAAACGTGGTTTTAGCATTTAGCCCTGGAGCTAGTCTGTGGACAGAGGCTAACAGTTTGTACTTGCTTCCAGTCTTTGTGCTAAGCTAGGCATAAACATGTCCTGACCCAGCTGATTGTAAATAAAGTTTAGAGCTAAACAAACAAATTGTTTTAAAGTGTTTCCGTGGTCCATTATTTGTCATCACAGTGAATCGTGAAGTCCTTCAAATACCGAAGCAGGAAATTGCCATTTTAAACATGTTGGTGAGTTTCTAACAAACATCATTAAAACTAGTTTTTAATTTTTAGTTTGTAAATAATTATTAAATAACCAAACAGAGTAACAAGTGAAGGCACAAGCGTTACAGTTGAGACCTGAGTTAGAAAAACTGAAGTATATATATACAGTATATATACAGTATATATATATATATATATATATATATATATATATATATATATATAAAACCCAAAAATAACAATTATTTTGTAATATTAGGAGACTTGATCATAACTTCAGCCCAAATACGCACTGTATTTTTAGTGTTTTAAGTGGTTGGAAATTAAAAATTGTACTTGAAACTTGATTTGGTTTTCTGGTTAGAAGTGTTTATGGTTATGATGAATTATAATTCATCTCATTTCTAAAAATCATCTTTAAAACATTTAAACTACAGAAGTTGCACAGTTAGCATCGATCTGAACACCACCATTAGCATCAGAACACATGTTTGTTGTAGGAATGTTGGAGTATGTTGGACGTATGATGGAAGTATGATGGAAGTATGTTGGAGGAGTGCTGGAGGAATGTTCGAAGTATGTTGGAAATATGTTGAAAGAGTGGTGGAAGTATGTGGAAGGAAGTATGTTGGAGGAACATTGGAAATATGTTGGAAGTATGTTGGAGATATATTTCCATTCAGTTTCAAATTCAATTATTCAATCTCCTTGAGGGAGTCATCCCAAAGGCATCAATAAAGTGCAGTCTAAGTCTATATGTTGGAAGAGTGTTGGAAATATGTTGGACGTATGTTGAAGTATGTTGGAGATATGTTGGAAGTATGTTAAAAGTATGTTGGAGGAATGTTGTGAGTGTGTGGGACATGTGTTGTAAGTATGTTAGCTTCAGTTCAGTTCTCCTTAACAGATTCACAGGTGTTATGTATTTCAGTGCAAGAAGCTGCAGTCAGGTGACATCAGGTTGAGAAGCCGCGGACACATGACATGATGTTCTCTGTGACAGGAAGCTCTGAGTTACAAACATCTTCAGCCAATCAGAGAACAGTGGAGGCAGAGTGAACACAGTTGTACCTGAATGCCTCGTTCACGGCTGACAGTTAAATTAAGACCTGTTGTTGGAGGAACAGCACCCCCTGTGGACAAACCTCACATGTTTTTTATATTTCTGCTCTGAACTGATGACTTATCAATCAGCTGATTTCCTTTCTGTCTGTTGTGGAGGAGTGCTTGGTTTTCCATCTTCTAGGAGGCGTGTCTGAGGAGCAACGTGGGGGCAGGGCTCCACTGACCGTGTGGGTGGTGATGAGGCGTGGGGGAGCAGTCACAGGAGCAGGGAGGGGCGGGCTTACCCAACACCCCACCAGAGTCCAGAGGGTATTCCAAGATGGAGGCTGGTGCCAGAGTGTATGGGTAGTCGTACGGCGCAGCGTAGATTAAACTGGACTCAGGCCCCGCCCCCGGCATCAGAGCTGCTGGGTGAGGCGTCCCATTGGGCAGCACCGTCTGGATCTGACGAATCAGAGGCATGAGGGCGGGGCCTGTGGAGGCAGATGTACGCAGGGCAGTGGGTGGAGCCATGACGGGGGCGGGGCCTGAGAGGAAACGAGGCGCCTGAGAGGAAGCTGCAAGAGAGAAGGCGAGGGAGGCTGAGAAAGAGGAGGGGGAGGACAAAGAGGAGAAGAGGAGGAGGAGGGAGAAGAGGAGGAGGAGGTTAGTCAGATAGTCTGTGTTTGGTGCACTCTGATTGGTCGGTCTCTTACAGGGTTTGATGTTAGCGTCTCTGTATGTCCCGTTCAGGATCGCTAACTCCATCAGCTGCATCTTCTTCAGACTGTCCTCACCCTCTGCCTGAAACACACGCCAACAACCGACCAATTACAAGCTGCACAATTTAAATACTGTTGACACCTGAAAAACACCTGTATTATGAGGTCAGCGGTCAGGTGACTCACAGCAGGAACCAGTAGCTTGTTCACTTCCTCCAAGGCTCGTTTCAGTTTGATCTCAGCTCGATTCTGAGCATCTTCCACTGTGATGAGGACGTGAAGATCCTCGTTCAGGTGCTCCCAGTTAGGCTTCCCTCGATTCTGGTCCTCCTGAACACAGACCGGTACAGACAGACAGGTAGATGAAGACAGACAGGTGAAGACAAACAAGTACAGACAGACAGGTGAAGACAGGTACAGACAGACAGGTAGGTGAAGACAAACAGGTACAGATAGGTGAAGACAAACAGGTACAGACAGACAGGTGAAGACAGGTACAGACAGACAGGTGAAGACAGGTACAGACAGACGGGTGAAGACAGACAGGTACAGACAGACAGGTAGGTGAAGACAAACAGGTACAGACAGGTGAAGACAAACATGTACAGACAGACAGGTGAAGACAGGTACAGACAGACAAGTAGGTGAAGACAAACAGGTGAAGACAAACAGGTACAGACAGGTACAGACAGACAGGTAGGTGAAGACAAACAGGTACAGACAGGTACAGACGGACAGGTGAAGACAAACAGGTACAGACAGGTACAGACAGACAGGTGAAGACAAACAGGTACAGACAGATACAGACAGACAGGTAGGTGAAGACAAACAGGTACAGACAGACAGGTGAAGACAGGTACAGACAGACAGGTAGGTGGAGACAAACAGGTACAGACAGGTACAGACAGACAGGTGAAGACAAACACGTACAGACAGGTACAGACAGACATGTACAGACAGACAGGTAGGTGAAGACAAACAGGTACAGACAGGCACAGACAGACAGGTGAAGACAGACATGTACAGAGACAGGTGAAGACAGACAGGTACAGACAGACAGGTGAAGACAGACATGTACAGACAAACAGGTAGGTGAAGACAAACAGGTGAAGACAAACATGTACAGACAGACAGGTGAAGACAGGTACAGACAGACAGGTAGGTGAAAACAGACAGGAGAAGACAGGCACAGACAGACAGGTGAAGACAGACAGGTACAGACACATAGGTAGATGAAGACAGACAGGTGAAGACAAACAGGTACAGACAGGTACAGACAGACAGGTAGGTGAAGACAAACAGGTACAGACAGGTGAAGACAAACAGGTACAGACAGACGGGTGAAGGCAGACAGATACAGAAAGATAGGTAGATGAAGACAGACAGGTGAAGACAAACATGTACAGACAGACAGGTGAAGACAGGTACAGACAGACAGGTAGGTGAAGACAAACAGGTACAGACAGGTACAGACAGACAGGTGAAGACAGGTACAGACAGACAGGTAGGTGAAAACAGACAGGAGAAGACAAACATGTACAGACAGACAGGTAGGTGAAGACAAACATGTACAGACAGGCACAGACAGACAGGTGAAGACAGACAGGTACAGACACATAGGTAGATGAAGACAGACAGGTGAAGACAAACAGGTACAGACAGGTACAGACAGACAGGTAGGTGAAGACAAACAGGTACAGACAGGTGAAGACAAACAGGTACAGACAGACGGGTGAAGGCAGACAGATACAGAAAGATAGGTAGATGAAGACAGACAGGTGAAGACAAACATGTACAGACAGACAGGTGAAGACAGGTACAGACAGACAGGTAGGTGAAGACAAACAGGTACAGACAGGTACAGACAGACAGGTGAAGACAAACAGGTACAGACAGGTACAGACAGACAGGTGAAGACAGACATGTACAGACAAACAGGTAGGTGAAGACAAACAGGTACAGACAGACAGGTGAAGACAGGTACAGACAGACAGGTAGGTGAAAACAGACAGGAGAAGACAAACATGTACAGACAGACAGGTAGGTGAAGACAAACAGGTACAGACAGGCACAGACAGACAGGTGAAGACAAACACGTACAGACAGGTACAGACAGACAGGTAGGTGAAGACAAACAGGTACAGACAGGCACAGACAGACAGGTGAAGACAGACAGGTACAGACAGACAGGTGAAGACAGACATGTACAGACAAACAGGTAGGTGAAGACAAACAGGTGAAGACAAACATGTACAGACAGACAGGTGAAGACAGGTACAGACAGACAGGTAGGTGAAAACAGACAGGAGAAGACAAACATGTACACACAGACAGGTAGGTGAAGACAAACATGTACAGACAGGCACAGACAGACAGGTGAAGACAGACAGGTACAGACACATAGGTAGATGAAGACAGACAGGTGAAGACAAACAGGTACAGACAGGTACAGACAGACAGGTAAGTGAAGACAAACAGGTACAGACAGGTGAAGACAAACAGGTACAGACAGACGGGTGAAGGCAGACAGGTACAGAAAGATAGGTAGATGAAGACAGACAGGAGAAGACAAACATGTACAGACAGACAGGTGAAGACAGGTACAGACAGACAGGTAGGTGAAGACAAACAGGTACAGACAGGTACAGACAGACAGGTGAAGACAAACAGGTACAGACAGGTACAGACAGACAGGTGAAGACAGACATGTACAGACAAACAGGTAGGTGAAGACAAACAGGTGAAGACAAACAGGTACAGACAGACAGGTGAAGACAGGTACAGACAGACAGGTAGGTGAAAACAGACAGGAGAAGACAAACATGTACAGACAGACAGGTAGGTGAAGACAAACATGTACAGACAGGCACAGACAGACAGGTGAAGACAGACAGGTACAGACACATAGGTAGATGAAGACAGACAGGTGAAGACAAACAGGTACAGACAGGTGAAGACAAACAGGTACAGACAGACGGGTGAAGGCAGACAGGTACAGAAAGATAGGTAGATGAAGACAGACAGGTGAAGACAAACATGTACAGACAGACAGGTGAAGACAGGTACAGACAGACAGGTAGGTGAAGACAAACAGGTACAGACAGACAGGTGAAGACAAACAGGTACAGACAGGTACAGACAGACAGGTGAAGACAGACAGGTACAGACAGACAGGTGGAGACAGACAGTTTAAATGAGTCTGACACTAAATCAAATAATTCTCTTTGAAGGCAGGAAGTGGATTGTACAGAAACAGGAAGTAGGAAGTGATTTCACTATGATCAACATACTACGACATAATCCTCTTAGCAACCTGAGGACCTGCAGCTGATTGGACGATTTTAACACTGTGATGAGCTATAATAATGTTTCTGAATTTCAGCAGGAAATCCATAAACAACCAATCAAAACCAACGCTCACATTTCTGTTATTACCTCCTCCTCCTCCTACTCTTCCTCCTCCTCCATCTGGTTTCAGTTGACCTCCTGTTGCTCTTTCTGTCTAATGTATTCCTGTTAGCATAGCAGGTGGCTAACCTTGTTAGCATCAAAGATAAACACTTGTGTGTTTTTGCAGCAGTTTGAGCTGAAATGTTTCAAATTGTTTCTTTTTTTTTCAGTCAGGCTTCATTTGTTAATGGACCATGTTTCATATTTTATATTTTCATTAACTCTCGTCTCATTAGTTTAAACTGAAAAATAAAACTTTGTTTCGTGTAGTCAGAGATGGATTATCGAACAGCCCTGCTGGGTTCTGGACCCCCCAGGAGGTTGGAGGGCTGACACAAGTCAACTGCCTCTGTCTGAAATGGTTCATCATTTATCATGATGTCACAGAGCTCAGTCAGGACGTCCTGATCCAGAACAGAATTTATTATTAATAACCTTCAACCAACTTCAAATAACCACAAAACAACCACAAAGAGACTCTGTTACCTTCTTCCTGTCTCTCATGGAGCCCCGTCCTCTGACCATGATCTTACATCCTGTCTCCGCCTCCAGCTGCTTCGCCGTCAGACCGCGAGGACCCAGAATTCGCCCGACAAAGTTAAACTGAGAAACACGGAGAAATCACACTCTGGTTACCACAACAACCTATCAATCAATAACTTTGTGCTGTTATGACTCAGAGATTTAGATATCAAACTCACATCAGGATGCTCCTTCGTGGGGACGTAGAGTTTCTCCTGCATTTGGATGTTTGGACCGACGGCATCTGGTAGTTCGCTGACTCTCTCTGAACCATTCAGAGCGTCGATGTACATGTCCTTCCTCACACGGCTGATCTCTGAAACACAACACATGTTAATACGAGGGATGGACATCAGTACTCTGATAAACTGACTTAAAAAACTCATTTGCAGCCTTCATGCCATGTGCTGGGCCTGGAATCAAACTCATGAAGAGGGGCTGGAGCCAGAGTTGCCTAGGTTGAGACCTCCTTGGGACTAGTAGTTTTTTAGCTGTCAAGCGGAAGAAGTTTTCCAGGTTTGGGTGGTCCAGGGATCTTCTGAAGCAGCAGAGCAGTACAAGCAGGCCAGCAGTGGGGGTGGAGTTCAAGGAGGCCATGGAGGACTTTCATTTGGCCACAAGTTCTGGGAAACTGTTCATCTCTGGAGGGGAATGCAGGGCTCAGATCAAGCTGTGTTCAGTGGGGGAGGTGAACTGCTGACCCCGAGTAGGGATATTGTTGAGCAGTGGAAAGAGTACATACTTTGACAAACCCCTGAACCTGAGTCCCCTTTAGCTCTCGCAGAGGTCACTGAGGAAGTCCAGAAGCTCTTCGTTCGGTGTTCTGAAACTTGCTCTGTGACTCTGAAGGCTCTGGACACTGTTTATCTTGATGGACAAAACTCTTCAGTGTCACATGGAGGTCAGGAACAGTACCTGTGGAGTGGAAGACTGAAGTGATGGTTCCAGTTTTCAAAGAGAACAGCAGACGGTGTTCAATTATCGCTTATCACATTTCTCAGCCTCCACGGGAAAGTTTATTCCAGGGTGCTGGAAAGGAGGCTCTGACCAAGGCCATGGTTCTTTGTTGGAAAACATCTTCCAAACATCTGTTTAAAAAACTGCCCCTGCTTCAGAAGTGATGACATCATATATTCAGTGGGGTGGGACTCATCACCTTGGTAACCATGAAAATGGTGGATAAGTTGTTCTGCAAATGTTTATTGAAGGTTCAGCTGAGTGAACCACTCTTTGCAGGCCCCGTGGTTCTGATGTTCCCCGTCAAGGAAGTACAGCAGGGACTCAAACACAGCTATTGAAGTACTGATGATACTTTTACTTTTAAGTATTGATGATACTTTTACTGCAGATATTTGAAGTACTGATGATACTTTCATTTCAGATATCTTAAGTACTGATGATACTTTTACTTTCAAGTACTGATGATTCTGCAGATATTTGAAGTACTAATGATACTTTTGTAATTTTACTTCAGATATTTGAAGTATTGATAATACTTTTACTTCCGATATTTGAAGTACTGATGATACTTTTACTGCAGATATCTGAAGTATTGATGATACTTTTACTTCAGATATCTGAAGTACTGATGATACTTTTACTGCAGATATTTGAAGTACTGATGATACTTTTACTGCAGATATCAGAAGTACTGATGATACTTTTACTTCCGATATTTGAAGTATTGATGATACTTTTACTGCAGATATTTGAAGTATTGATGATACTTTTACTGCCGATATTTGAAGTACTGATGATACTTTTACTGCAGATATTTGAAGTATTGATGATACTTTTACTGCAGATATTTGAAGTATTGATTATACTTTTACTGCAGATATTTGAAGTACTGATGATACTTTTGTACTTTTACTTCAGATATTTGAAGTACTGATGATACTTTTACTTCAGATATTTGAAGTACTGATGATACTTTTACTTCAGATATTTGAAGTATTGATGATACTTTTGTACTTTTACTTCAGATATTTGAAGTACTGATGATACTTTTACTTCAGATATTTGAAGTACTGGTGATACTTTTACTGCAAATATTTTAAGTACTGATGATACTTTTACTGCAGATACTTGAAGTACTGATGATACTTTTACTGCAGATATTTGAAGTACTGGTGATACTTTTACTGCAAATATTTGAAGTACTGATCATTCTTTTCCTGCAGATATTTGAAGTACTTGTGCTAAAGTAAAAGAAAACTTGCAGCAGCGTGGTGCTCTGACGTGCTGAAGTAATCTGATTACTGTGCGGTAACGGGTCCGGGTCTCACCCTGGTCCAAGAGCCGCTCCAGGTGCTGGAAGATCCCGCAGAAGTTCGGCAGACTGCTCATCAGCTTCTTGTCATTCATGAGCTGCATCAGGTAATCCGGACCGGGTCTCGGCTTCTCCTTCCCCTCCATCTCGCCCACCATGATCCTGCTGAACACAGAGGAAGGTACCGGTGGATCCGGATCACAGCGGACCTCCTGTGTCAGTGCAGAGCATGAAGATAAATCCAGACCCGGACCCAGACCCGGTCCCACAGCTGCCCTCTGGTTCTGCTCTTAATCCCAAAAGTTAGAAATCGATAAAATACGGACTCTGTGGACCCTCCTGGACTGATCCGGATCAGAGGAGACCTCCAGCAGCTCCGCCTCTGCCGGCTCTCTTCACCGGAGCTCCCCGGCGCTCAGAGGGTGTTTGTCGGTGAGCAGCGGCTGTGTCCCTCCGCTCTGTCCGGTCCTCCGCACACACACAGACACACTCTGAGACCGGCACTGACAGAGACCCCCTGAGGACGTCAAGACCCACAACAGGAAACACACAGCTTCCGGTCCCATCCTTCAGAGTAAAAGCATGAAAAACTGAGCATCAGCGTTATCAAAAAATTTCAAAACAACATGAATATAAAAATGATTCAGTGTTAAATAAATAAATGAAATAAAAGAAAAAGTTTTATACATCACAATCTGTGGACAGAAAAATGAATAAAACATTTTTAAAGGTAAATACATTGTTTGTTTGTTTTTTTAATTTGTTTGTTTGTGAGTTATTTTTCTAAAAATTAAAAGAAAGAAACAAACAAAGAGTCGTTCAGTTGGTTGGCTCTCATTGCTTCGTTCAGGCCTTGCTGTGAATCAAACTTGAATCTGTCTCTTTAAAACGTTCACGGTTTAACTTCTTTTTCATGCAAACGAGTCTCCTCATCCTCTCCATCCTCCCCCTCCTGGGAGCCACAAAAGAGAAGAAAGGGCCTGAAAAGAGAGGAAAGAGAGAGGGGTGAGGAGGGGTGAGGAGGGGTGAGGAGAGGAAGAATAAAACAACAACACTTCTTCTTCTTGTGTTTGTGAAAACCTCGTCTCTCTGAGGGAGCACTGATCACACTAAGGAATGTCTCTGTAAACCCTGTGCTGCGTCTGTCAGGCTGCAGAGACACCCACACACTCATACCTGTCATACCTGCGTGGAGGCCTGCAGCCAAAACTCAGGGTCATGAGAACACATCACTTATAACACCACAGCAGGACACACTGCTGGAGAGGACATAGGGAGGACATGAGGAGGACAGGAAGAGGACATGAGGAGGACGGGAGGGGGACATGAGGAGGACAGGAAGAGGACATGAGGGGGACATGACAAGGACAGGAAGAGGACATGAGGGGGACATGAGGACATAGGGAGGACATGACAAGGACAGGAAGAGGACATGAGGGGGACATGAGGAGGACGGGAGAGGGACATGAGGAGGACATGGAGAGGACGGGAGGGGGACATCTGGCCTCAGGTGGGTGGCCCAAGGTAAACCACAATGGGTGGAGCAGTTCTAGGGACCAAAGACTGCCACGGAACAGGGACCACCTACCAGGAACCAGGAGGCAGCTCAGTCAAACATGACCTCTTTGTGGATTTTCTGTATCAAACACCTGAGGTCACCTGATATCATCATGTGACCAGCTTGGTGACAAATCTGATTTTTTTTTTCAGCAATGCATCAGAAACAATGGAGCCGCTCTCTCCGACCACCAGAACAAAACGTCTGTTGTTGGACTCGGTGACCGGACTCAGTGACGGCGTTTGTTCTGGAGGAGGATTCATTGTGTCATTCTGCTGATTGAAAACATTTTTCTCCTTCAGTGTTTAAAGAGTCCAAACATGGTTTGAAAACTGAGCTTCATTCTTCATTCCTGCAGTGGAAGTACTCACATTCTTTACTTTAAGTAAAAGTATCAACATCATACAGTAGACACAGTAAAAGTACTTCTACTACCTGACCCTTGATGGTACTTCTACTACCTGACCCCTTTATGGTACCTCTACCACCTGACCCTTGATGGTACTTCTACTACATTAACCTTGATGGTACTTCTATTACTTTGCTCTGATGGTACTTCTACCACCTGAACCTTGATGGTTCTACCACCTCCACCACTTTTTCTCTGTTTGTACATTTGATAGATAATAGTAGTAGTACTTGCCTCATTTGTTTGGTGGTAATCACAGATGATGTTACCGTTCTTATAAGTTTTAAAAATGTGATTGAGTACTGCAGAGTACTACTACATTGTACTTTGGTGTACTGAGGGGTCAGTTTATATTTTCTGAAGGTTTTCTGGAATGACTGAAATCTCTGGATCTCTCTGCCCACACTACGCTGTGATTGATGCGAACAAACGACATCACTGTTCACCGAGTCATGACATGCAGATGACCTCAAGACTGAAGGTCACATTAACATTTATGAAGTTAGTCCTGAGTGCAAACCTGGTCTTTGTAAGTCTGCAGTGTTCAGTCTTAATGCAGCAACATCTGTCCATGTAATCTTAACATCACAGGTTCAAATCCCGTCTCTCCCTGAGTTTCTTCTCCAAATCTAAAGTTTGAGGCTGGAGGGAGGTCATTAGTGCGTGTGTGTTTGTGTGTTCAGATCAGCTGACTGTGTGTGTTCATTGTTTTCAAAGAACAAAAGGAAACAATCGTCCGTTTGTCTGCAGAGATCCAGACAACAGTCAGACTGTTTCACTTTGGAGTCACACCTGCTAATGTTAGCTTAGCTTAGTCATCAGAAATCACATAAATATGGTGTTTAGACAGTCTGCAGGGACGTCACGAAGACTACATCCAGGTTTTAGACAGTCTGTGGGGACGTCATGGAGGCTACGTCCAGGTTTTAGACAGTCTGTGGGGACGTCACGGAGACTACGTCCAGGTTTTAGACAGTCTGCGGGGACGTCACGAAGACTACGTCCAGGTTTTAGACAGTCTGTGGGGACGTCACAGAGACTACGTCCAGGTTTTAGACAGTCTGCGGGGACGTCACAGAGACTACGTCCAGGTTTTAGACAGTCTGTGGTTGTCTCATGTCACTGTACTGTAAAAACACGCCCCTCCTCACCTCTGTTGAGAGTTGCACATGCTCAGTACAGGTCAGGCAGTGGCCACAGTGTGTGTACTTGTACTGCAGTATTGAATGTACTGCTTGTGTGTGATGGATGGAGGAGGTCCTGGGAAAGGTCCTGGCTGGTCTTGGTCCCAGTCTTGGACTGAGCCAGACTAATGAAGCAGCAGAGCCTCGACAAATCAAACAAGAGAAGGTTTAATGAAAGGAGTAGGTCCTCCTGCTGCTCTCAGATCAGTCTGATGTCTCCGGATTCACGTGGACAACATGACAACAGCTGACCCTGGTCCAGGTTTTACCTCCTTCAGTCTTTTAGGAGGTCTGGATCTGTTGCATGATGACTGGACTTAGTCCAGACTTCCATGATGCCCCCCCCCCCCCCCCCGGGGGGGTTTTGTCTTGGTCCTTGGCAGTCTCAGTGAGACTCAGAGCCTCTTTCAGGGCCAAAGAATCACAGATTGTCTTCGTTAAAGGGGGACACCTAGTTAGAGGAAGTCCAGGACAGAAGGGTGGGGGGGGTGGGGGGGGGAAGCATGTGTTGTTGTGCCGGGTGTTTTCCGCCGGCAACAGCTGATTCATATTCAAATGGTGTTTCTGAATGGACAGTTCACACACAGGAGAGGAGGAAACATGACGTTCCACATGACTTTTATTAGTGTTAACTGATTATGTCATTTACATAAAATTTACAAGAACTCATGTGATGTCACAACATGTCAACATGAAATACAAAAAATATAAAATCAATAAAAAAATTAAACAAAAACAACAACGCTCTGAATCTTTGTTTTAAGTCTCTTTGTAGTCGTTTTGAGTCTCTTTGTAGTTGTTTTAAGTCTCTATGGTTATTTTGAGTCTCTTAGTGTTGTTTTGAGTCTTTGTAGCTGTTTTGAGTCTTTGTAGCTGTTTTGAGTCTCTTTGTAATTGAAACTGGAACAGAGATTTAAATTAAACTGTCGACAAATGCTCATTGGTCCAGAGGCTCCAGACTGTGTTCTCATTGGACGACTAGAGGTTTTCATGTGAGGTAGGAGGAGCTGTTTGGTTGTCCATCAGAGGAATCGAGGGTCTCGATTGGCTCTCCGGGAGCGGAAACGGATCTCAGACAGTTTGGAGTTTATTCCTGAGCCGATGACTCCTTTTTTGGCGAGAGGAAACCGAGCCAAGATGGCATCTGAGAAATCAAATCAAATCAAATCAAATCAAATCAAATTTTATTTGTATAGCCCAAATTTACAAAACACATTTTGCCTCTGAGGGCAAAACAATCTGTACAGGGAGTGACACCCTCTGTCCCTCTGCAGCAAATCATTAACTAACTATAAACTGTACTATACTGCTACTGTAATCATTCTATCATTCATTGTAATTCATTGTCATTCTATCATTCATTGTAATTGTACAATATGTTTGTGTTGGTTTGTTCTGTACATGTGACATCCATTGCACGTCTGTCCGTCCTGGGAGAGGGATCCCTCCTCTGTGGCTCTTCCTGAGGTTTCTTCCACCTTTTTTCCCTGTTAAAGGGTTTTTGTGGGCAAGTTTTTCCTCACTCGAACCGAGGGTCTAAGGACAGAGGGTGTCACTCCCTGTACAGATTGTAAAGCCCTCTGAGGATAATGTGTTTGTGACTTTGGACTGTACAAATAACATTTGATGTGATTTTGATTTGATTTGATTTGATTTAATGGAGATATGGTAGCAATAACGACAGTAATAATATATGTAGTGGACGTCATGCAGGACCACAGCAGCAGCCACGATCCATGAGAACCTGCTGGACGAGAGAGCACAGAAACTCCAGGGAAGAAGTTTAGTTAGTAACATGCATTAACATGCATTAATGAGACAGGTATGTTTACAGATGGTGAGGCAGAGAGAGACAGACAGACAGACAGAGAGAGAGAGAGAGAGAGAGAGAGAGAAGGTTTGATTAGAGTGTTCAGTAAAGGGAAATATGACTACATCTTTACAAAACTGAAGTTTTGTCTGAATTTAACATCAGAAAATTGTAGGTTATCAAACTTTTTATATCCTTAAGGCATGCTTGGATTTAGTTAACTGGTTTCATTAGGCTTGATCAATAAATATAATTGGGTGTCGTCAGCATAACAATGAAAATTAATGGAGTGATTCCTAAAAATGTTCCCTAGAGGAAGCATATATAAACTGAATAGAAGTGGTCCTAGTACAGAACCTTGTGGAACGCCGTGACAAACTTTGGTGTGCATGGAGGATTCATCATTGACGTGAACAAACTGAGATCGATCTAAGAAATATGACTTAAACCAGCTTAGGGCGGTTCCTTTGATACCAATTTGATGCTCCATGGTCAATGGTGTCAAATGCGGCACTAAGATCTAACAGGACAAGTGCAGAGATGAGTCCTTTGTCTGATGCGGTTAGGAGGTCATTTGTGACTTTGACTAGTGCGGTCTCTGTGCTATGATGCACTCTAAATCCTGACTGAAAATCCTCAAATAAACTGTTCTTATGGAGAAAGTCACACAGCCTGCAGTACTATCAACAAGATGATCTATTTGTGAGGGGCTAAAGGAAGCAGACAGGTCCTCTGTTACATTGAGACATGGCATTGAATTCAACACTGAAGGAATCACTTCCTTAAATTTGGCTACAGCACTATCAGATAAACATCTGCTATAGGAGTTTCTGCAAAAAGGCTTATAGTCCAGTAATATGAACTCAAAGGTTATTAAAAATGGTCAGACAGAAGAGGATTCTGTGGAAAGACTATTAGATGATCAATTTCAATGCTATATGAAAGAACAAGATCAAGAGTGTGGTTCAGACAATGAGTCGGTTTATTTACACTCTGACAGAAGCTGATTGAATCTAATAAAGAGATAAACGCAGTACTAAGACTATCATTGTGGTTGTCCACATGAATATTAAAATCACCTACAATAATTACTTTATCTGTTTTGAGGATCAAGCCTGATGCAAATTCGGATAAAAATTCAGAGTCAGGGCCAGGAGCTCGATATACTGTAACAAATAGAATTGGCTGTAATGTTTTCCAGGTTGGGTGAGTGAGGCTAAGAACAAAATAAATTATAATTTAGTTTAGGTTTAGGATTTATTAATAGACTTGAGTCAAATATGGCTCCAACTCCACCACCTCGACCGGTACTACGAGGAATATGAGTATTACAATGACTGGGAGGAGTGGATTCATTTAAGCTAACATATTCATCTTCCTGCAGCCAGGTTTCAGTAAGACAGAATAAATCAATATCATAATCAGATATTAATTCATTGACTAAAACAGCTTTAGAGGACAAGGACCTGATATTCAGGAATCCACATTTAATTCTCTTATTTTGGACTGTTGGAGGTGTTCATTTAATTTTTATTAAGTTTTTATGACGAACTCCTCTTCTGTTTGTTTTATCTTTAAATAATGTAGGTGGATGGGGGACAGACACAGTCTCTATACTAAAGGATTGGGTGGGCAGCTGCTCTAATGGAGTCGCAGAGAAGCGTGTAAGACTGCAGCTCTGCTTCCTGGTCTCAACTCTGGTTTGTCACGGTTTTGGTCGACTGATAAACTTGGCCATATTTCTAGATATGAGAGCTGCTCCATCCAAAGTGGGATGGATGTCGTCTCTCCTAATCAGACCGTGTTTTCCCCAGAAAGGTGTCCAATTATCTATGAAGCCCACATCGTTTGCTGGACACCACCTCGACAGCCAGCGGTGAAATGACGACATGCGGCTATACATGTCATCACTGGTCACATTGGGCAGGGGTCCAGAGAAAACTAAAAATTTTGAAAACAAAGGCAGAATGCAGAATTTTGCAAGCCAAGCTGTTGCATGGAGCAGGGTCCACAAGCAACCTTCACAGACACGAGAACTGTGCATCCAAAAGTCAATAGTTGTCCTTTTTTAAAATAGATTTTATAGGTGTGTCTATCTGCTTTGTATAGCAGAATGGTTCTACAAGCACGTTGGTGCATTCAATGGGCAGTTTCAGAGAGTTACAAGGGTCTGTAAATGCAATGAAAACAACTGGCTATATTGATATTAGAAAATGTAATTTCGTCGTCGTCGTTGTGTACGCATACAGATCACAAGTCAAATCAGCGCTAAATTTGTCTGAATTATGAAGTGGTAACATGAAGAGCCATTTTGGAGCCAAAAGAGATGGCTTTTCTTGGTGAGCTAAGACAAAAGATCTGACTCCCTAAAAAGAAACAAACTTCCCATCACTAGCAGTAACACCAATAACCGGAAGTGACAGAATACGCTTACCGTAGTATGTCAGCACATCAATATTAACAAAGAACCAGAAACAGAGAGGAAGACTGTGAGCTTAGACGCCACAACATCAGAGGAACATTAGAGGAACATAAGAGAAACATTAGAGGAACACGACAGGAACATCAGAGGAACATGAGAGGAACATTTCGCTGAATTTTAAACCTACTGAAGATGGCGTTGATCTTATGTGGGTCAAGTGCGCTGCGCTGTGGGTGGAAGGCGGGTCGCCGGCTCCGTCCGCCTCGCAGGTTACTGTTCATCAGTGTGTTCATATCAAACACACCCATCAGCAGAGTCCGTGCCATCGCTGTGGGAGACTGCGCCTGATTGGCTGCCTGCCATGAGCGGACTTCACAGAGAACACCAGAGCCTGGATACACCTCCACCTGGCTCACCTGGACAGACACAACAGACCACAGTGTAAACCAGATCAGACAGTGTAAACCGGATCAGATTAAACCAGATCAGACAGTGTAAACCGGATCAGATGTGGTCTCACGTGTCCATTAACCAGTCCAGCGGTACAGTGGCTCTCAGAGCAGCTTCTCCTCAGCTCCTCCATGTCGGTCTGGCTGCAGAGCGGCGCTTCCTCCCCCATGTGGCTCCCCAGGCCCAGGTCTGCTCCTCCTGGCACCTCCTCGTCCTCAGAGCCCAGCGGACCCCAGGAGTCTAACATGTCAACGCTCAGCTCGTCCTGGAGCTGCTGGAAGGACACCTGGGGGCTGAGGTCTTCATCCTGATTGGTCGAGTGGTGGTGATGTGTAAATGGAGCGTAACTACCCGTCGCCATGGAGACAGACTGGTGACTCTTGGCCTGGCCCAACGTCTGCCACATGGTGGACAGGAGCCCAGGGATTTCTGGGAAATGTAATCAGAGTGTTACAAAATGAATCAGATCAGTGAACTCTGAAGGCTGATTAGTCACCTGTAAGCAGGTGCACCAGGTGGACTCACCATGGACCAGCATGTTCTTCAGTCTCTGGTTCTCTGCCGACAGCTCAGCCTTCTCTCTCTCCAGCCCTCGAACCCGCGAACGCAGGAAGTGAAGCTCTGTATTCTGTGACGGCGTCAGAACGGACCCCGACACACCTGAGACATCTGACTCCACCTTCACCACCTGCAGGAGGGAGGGGGTGGAGTCATACACAATACACCTGACGTTCATCAGCAAAATTAATGATTGTGATTGGCTGTAAGTGTCTTTCATGTGTTGCCATGGTGACTGACTGTCTGACTCAGGGTCATCCTGCAGTGCCCCCACAGGTCAGACTGCCAAACTGCACAAAGTTTATTATTTTAAAATGTTTGTTTATGTTTTAATAATTATTTTGATGATCTGAAACGCAGCAGGTCAAAGACATGAAACTTTCTTCAGGTGTTCATTAGTCTGATCTTTGATCTGTAATTTCATTCATATTTGATTGTTCACTGTCAGCTCATTAGTATTAAATTAAAATTAAAAGTGTTTCATGTTTTAAACAAGTCAAAGAAATCATGAAAACAAAAAGATCAGTTGAATATAAAAATAATAAACCACACACAGTAACACACACTGACTGTGTATATATACTGACTGACTGTATATATATATATATATATATATATATATATCCACACACACCATATCATGTATACACAGAAAATATATAATCTCTACACCCAGCATGTATACACAGTGTATGCATCATATTGTGTATAATATCTATATGTACTGTATATATATATAACAGACTGTCGGACATGATGTCTGACCGCCGGGCTGCCTGATGGTTTGAGGCTGGCTCTCCTCACCGTCGGTCCGGTGTCGCCGCTGTGTGTCCGCCGCTGCAAGACGCTGCTGTCCGGTCCGTCCGTCATGAGGAGCCACAGACTGGGACACTGACGGGAGAACAGCCGCTGAAGGTCCGGTTCTTTTCCCGCCAGCAGCCGCTCACAAAGACACACAAAGAAGAAGAAAAAAAACAACAAGAGCAAAACAAGTTTATTAAAATTCATAAATACTACAATTTCCGGCGCTGCGCTATCACGTCATCTCTGCGTGACTGTGTTGTAGTCCTAGAGAGGGATGCCTGGAACGTTTGTGCGCATGTAAGACTACATTATCCAGAGTGCACCGCGGCCGGCAGATTGTAAACATGCATGGAGGCTGAAGGACGAAGTGACTGATGATCGGTGAGTTCTACTAAAGAGATCCACTGTCATTGGTTCTACTAAAGAGACCTGTCATTGGTTCTACTAAAGAGATCCACTGTCATTGGTTCTACTAAAGAGATCCACTGTCATTGGTTCTACTAAAGAGATCTGTCATTGGTTCTACTAACGAGATCCACTGTCATTGGTTCTACTAAAGAGATCTGTCATTGGTTCTACTAAATAGATCTGTCGTTGGTTGTACTAAAAAGATCCACTGTCATTGGTTCTACTAAAGAGATCGGTCATTGGTTCTACTAAAGAGATCCACTGTCATTGGTTCTACTAAAGAGATCTGTCATTGGTTCTACTAAAAAGATCCACTGTCATTGGTTCTACTAAAAAAATCCACTGTCATTGGTTCTACTAACAAGATCCACTGTCATTGGTTCTACTAAAGAGATCCACTGTCGTTGGTTCTACTAAAGAGATCCACTGTCATTGGTTTTACTAAAAAGATCCACTGTTGTTGGTTCTACTAAAGAGATCTGTCATTGGTTCTACTAATGAGATCCACTGTCATTGGTTCTACTAAAGAGATCCACTGTCATTGGTTCTACTAAAAAGATCCACTGTCATTGGTTCTACTAAAGAGATCCACTGTCATTGGTTCTACTAAAGAAATCCACTGTCATTGGTTCTACTAAAGAGATCCACTATCATTGGTTCTACAAAAGAGATCTGTCATTGGTTCTACTAAAGAGATCCACTGTCGTTGGTTCTACTAAAAAGATCCACTGTCATTGGTTCTACTAAAGAGATCCACTGTCATTGGTTCTACTAAGGAGATCTGTCATTGGTTCTACTAAAGAGATCCACTGTCATTGGTTCTACTAAAGAAATCCACTGTTATTGGTTCTACTAAAGAGATCCACTATCATTGGTTCTACAAAAGAGATCTGTCATTGGTTCTACTAAAGAGATCCACTGTCGTTGGTTCTACTAAAAAGATCCACTGTCATTGGTTCTACTAAAGAGATCCACTGTCATTGGTGTTACTAAAAAGATCCACTGCCATTGGTTCTACTAAAGAGATCCACTGTCATTGGTTCTACCAAAGAGATCCACTGTCATTGGTTCTACTAAAGAGATCCACTGTCATTGGTTCTACTAAAAAGATACACTGTTGTTGGTTTTAATAAAGAGTTCCACTGTCATTGGGTCTACTTAAGAGATCCACTGTCATTGTTCTACTAAAGAGTTCTGTCATTGGTTCTGTTTGCCTCAGTGTTCGTGCGGTATAACCTGGGCCCAGGTGTGGCTGTGGAGCTGCAGGAGGAGTCGAGTGTGGCTGAGCTAAAGGAGGTGGTGGGGAGTCAGCAGGGAGTCCGACCCGAGAACCTGAGGGTTCTGTTCGCTGGGAGGGAGCTGAGGAGCACTGCCACACTGCAGGTGAGTCCAGACCAGACCAGACCAGACCAGACCAGACTAGACCAGACCAGACCAGATCTAGTCCAAACTTACCTCTGTCCTCCTCTGTCCTCCTCTCAGAGCTGTGACCTCCCAGAGCAGAGTACTGTCCATGTTGTCCTCCCGCCATCAGGTTCCTCCTCCTCCTGTCTGCTCTTCCTGCAGGAGAGCTTGGCTCAAGGAGGACAGGAGGACCAGGACCGGTTGACCAGGCTGGACCTCAGCTCCTCGCGGCTCCCCTCCACCTCCTCTGGCCTGGCTGTGATCCTGGAGGGGAGTGATGGAGGAAGAGGTGATGAAGAAGGACAAGGAGGAGGTGAAGAGGTGACAGAGGAGTTTCAGGCTGCATCCCTGAAAGGTAAGAGCAGGTCTCCACAGTGTCAGTACTCTGACACTCTGACTGTGTGTACTTGTGTGTACAGGTGTACGCTGACTGTGTGTACTTGTGTGTACAGGTGTACTCTGACTGTGTGTACTTGTGTGTACAGGTGTACTCTGACTGTGTGTACTTGTGTGTACAGGTGTGCGTACCCGCAATACTTTCTTTGTTCACTGCAAGAGCTGCAGGTCGGTACAACCAGGAAAACTGAGAGTTCGCTGCAGGAGGTGCAGACAGACAACGATGACACTCAGCAGGGTGACGCAGTATTTTGCAACATTTGGCTACTCTGTAAAATCATTTGGCTACTCTATAAAATCATTTGGCTACTCTATAAAATGATGATGACTCCCCCCTCTCTGTCAGGGTCCTTCCTGTTGGGATGACGTTCTCCTTCAAGGTCGTGTTCGTGGTGTGTGTCAATCAGATGGTTGTCAAGGCAATGAAGCGGTAAGGGGTGGACCTTCTACTTCTAACATGGTGTGTGGTACGTCAGTCCATCCAGGGGCATTGTGGGAAATGCTGTTTTCTTAACTCTGTGTGTGCAGGAGTTTTACATGAAGTGTGCGTCCCATCCGACCTCAGATGACGACCACTCTGTGGCCCTCGACCTCATTATGACCAACAGCAGAGACGTCCCCTGTATCGCCTGCACTGATGTCATGTAACGCACACAGTAACACACGTTACATAATGTAACACACACAGTAACACACGTTACATCATGTAACACACACTCTCTCTCAGGGACGTGGTCGTGGTCTTCCAGTGTTTGGAGCGTCATGTGATCTGTCTCAGTTGTTTCCATCGTTACTGTCAGACTCGACTAAATGAGCGACAGTTTGTTCATCATCCTGTGATTGGCTACTCACTGCCGTGTGCTGGTGAGTACAGTGTGATGTCACTGCAGTTCAAATCTGTTCATCAGGTCCTGCATCTGTACTGACTGAAGCCTGCAATGTTATCATCTGGCTACTCCATAAAATCATTTGGCTACCTGTGATTATTTGTGTCTCCAGCTGGCTGTGTTGACTCTCTCATCAAAGAGTTACATCATTTCAGGATTCTAGGAGACGAACAGGTGAGTGCAACCTTCATACAGGTATATACACAGGTATGTATCTACCTGCAGTGACGTGCGGTGAGGTTCATGGCTGGTGAGGCACTGACGTCATCAGTCAGATTTACAAACATATGAACCCTACAGAGTAGCTTATTCACCATTTGATTGGCAACAGTTAACGTGTTTTGTTTAAAATTTCATTTCAATATTTTTTTCCATATACGAACTGTAGCATAGAAAAAAACGTTATTATCGTCTTACCTTTACTTATAAATGTAGTAGCATACCTAACTCAGACATTGGTCTTCCTTTAATAATTATCTCCTGCTTCGATTGAAAGTCCAATTTGGAAAATTTCCTGAACTTAGATATGTAATCCTCCATTTTGAAAATGAGGCTAAACAGTATGAAAGAATAACTGGACGGCTGCACTTCACTTGCTAACTATTTACTGTAGCTTGCTACCACTAATTCTATTATTCTTTAGCCGAGGCGTCGTAATCTCTGGGATGACCAGCACCCCCTAGCATGAGGCAGGAGAACTGTGTGCCTCACCTGGTGCCTCTTCGCAGGCGTTTTATGATCGCTCAGCACAAGAAACACGTTACAGTTGTTGATAAAAAAAAACACTGTACATCATATACATCAGCTAAACTATGTAAATTCAGCTCATATAGTACAAGTGGCTGAACATTTTAATACCGACATACAGAGAGACAGCAATACTGTCTTATTGCATAGTCATTGCGCAATCCATGGTGAGGCTCAGCGGGCTGCTGCCTCACCGCACGTCTCTTCTCAGTATCTGAACGGTAAATGTGGAAATTTAAAAAAAAAAACATCCAAAATTGGTTAATTTAAATGGAAAATAACTATAAAGCACACATTACTGAATAAATATAATCATTTAATTTATTTTTTATTTTTTCTTTCCATAATGACAGGTGAGGCACGGCCTCACCTGCCTCCCCTGACTGCACGTCACTGTCTACCTGTCTATATACCTGCCTGTGTATGGATGATTTGAACATGGTTGCAGTTCAGTCCAATGAGAATCGCTCAGCATACACTCGACTTGTGATGATGTCACTCATTAAAATCTCTTAGTATGGGCGGTACCTGCAGTACGGTGCAGAGGAGTGTCTGCTGACAATTGGTGGACTGATGTGTCCGTCACCTGGCTGTGGGGCAGGGCTTGTCCCACCTGATGGCAGCAGGAGGGTGGAATGTGACCGTCAGCTTGGCTGTGGCTTCGTTTTCTGCAAAGACTGTAGGGAGGGGTACCATGAGGGGGCATGTCACACTGAGCAGGCTCCGCCCACTGCTGAAGTTGCACAGGTGAGCCGACCAATCAATGAACAGCTGACTGACCAATGAACAGATCAGCTGATGATTGATAAACTCCTCCTCTCATTTCTTCAGGGGTTCGTGGTGGACGAGGAGGCATCCCTCAGAGGGAGGTGGGATCAAGCCTCTCTGCTCCTCCTGCAGGAGTCAACCAAACGCTGCCCCCAGTGTTCAGTTCCTGTGGAGAGAAATGGTGAGAACCATCAACAGGTTCCTGTTTGGACCAGTCTGGACTGGTCTGAACCACCACAGGTTCCCCATCATTCTTAAAGTCTGATGAAGCTGATCATCTACTCAACGACTTCAGGGATTTGATGTTGTGTTTTTCGCCCCCCTACAGGTGGCTGCATGCACATGCTCTGTCCCATGTGCAAGGCAGAGTGGTGCTGGATCTGTGGAATCACTTGGAACAGAGACTGCATGGGGGACCACTGGTTTGGGTAACACTGCATGAGTCTGGATTCGAACCTGTGACTCTGCCCGTCCTGCTGAACACTGATAATCAAACAATAATCAATAACCTTTATGACTGTGATGTCACACGTGAACACAGGATTGTGGGAGATGTGGTTTCAGATGCTGATCAATAAAAATGTGTATTACTTAAAGAAATCATCTGATTGAAACTTTACAAACAATCAGCTGAGGCTGACTCACATCTGATGGTCCTTTATGATTGGACATTAATATTGAATGGCACAGCTCATCAGAGGGGACGATGACATCAGAGAAGTAAAACTTAAGAGGGAATTTAGAAGAAATTTAAAGATTCAGACCTCCAAGTTTGGAGAAAACTGAGGCTGTGGACACAAAGTGTGAAACTTCAGAGTAGATTCAAGAGGTCCAAAGAAGATATCAAATATTTCAGTATACATTCATTCCCCTTTTCTCTGCAGTCTGTTTGATGCTAACTAGTTACGTTACCAGATTACCAGATTACTTGTTTCAGATGTTACTTTTAGAAACTCCAAACATCACAGTGGTCTCAGTCATAAAATCTAAAGATCAAGTTTCTAATAGATAAAAATATCACATATTTGTCCATGAATCTACAAAACTCAGATCTGCAGGTAGAGCAGTGATGGGAGGTGGACATGAACACGGTCATGTTGCAGGACTCCTGGGAGGACGTGTGCAATGAGGAGCACCTGGTTAGAAACTCAAACATATGAAGGAAAGTTAATCCTCCATAACAGCTTCTACTTATCAGGCTCTCATGTTGGGAACATGGTAAGCCCTCACATCACACCCATGTATCCTGGTCATGTCCCAAACTACAGACATGCTGGGAGAGTTTTCCAACTGGAGATACGTCAAAAGATCCGCCATGGGGTCTGAAAGTGTGAATGTGAGGTTCCTGAACCTGAAACCTCCACCCACTGATAAGACAGCCCATTAACCTTTGAGCAGGGTGGCGGATATCAGCTGACTTTATGGTTTTGTTTTGAGCAGCTGAAGCACAAAAACATGAGCTGCGGATCAGATCAACTCTGGTTTCAGGAGGTCTAACAGATTTCAGGAGGCTTTTCAGTGAGGAGGTCCAGAGTTCTGACGTGGCGGACAGAGGTTCAAGAGAACCAGGATGAAGAGGGGGACCCAGGTGGGACTGACGGGGCTACAAAATCCTGGACTGGAGCTGGAGATGACAGGAAGCACAAATATGATCCAGGTGAGTCTGAGCCATAACCAGGTCCAGGGTTTGTTCCCTGGTCAGTCCCAGCTAGGTGGAGCTTCAGTCAGGAGAACAGGAAATGTTTTTCAAAATAAAATGATTCCTAAGGAAAGAGAAACTTGAGAATGACATGAGTAAATGTACTTAGTTACTTTCCATCACTGTCCTGTCTGTCTTCAGAGGTCCGCATGTCCTCAGGAGTCCAGGTGTCCTCAGGGGTCCAGGTCCTCAGTGTTGGCAGCGGTAAAGGTTGCAACTCAGTGGGCGTCGTACTCGGGTGGCCGCTGGAAGCAAAAAATAAGAGTGGCAGGTAGCACAGAGTCCTGTCCAGGTGTTCAGTCTGCTCAGCAGGTTTTTAATGTTAATGATTCATTTTCAGACGTTCACCTGAAGTACAGCGGTCTGTGTGAGGAAGACAAACAAGACAAAGAGCACCGAGACGAACCCGACACACCAAATGAGCAACACCTGAACCAGAAATTACTGAACCACTTCAGACAGCTGGCTGCTACCAACCAGGACACAGACCAGGTAACATAGACCTGGTAACACTGACCAGGTAACACTGACCAGGTAGCAAAGACCAGGTAAAACTTACCAAGTAGCAAAGATCAGGTAGCAAAGACCAGGTAAAACTGAACAGGTAACAAAAAACAGGTAGCAAAGACCAGTTAACACTGACCAGGTATCACTGACCAGTTCACAGATTCAGTTTGGACTGGTTCATTATGGTCAACATGTTTGTGTATTTTGCAGGTGGACCTTCAGTTTCTGGATCAGGTGATCTCACATGGTGCTGATCCAAACAGCTCAGACAGATACGGACAGACCATCCTGCACGAGGTCCACATCTATTCTACACACTGTCCAGGATTGACCCTGTCCAGTACTGACCCTAGCCAGGACTGACCTCTATGTATGTGTGTGTGTGTGTGTGTGTGTGTGTGTGTGTGTGTTCAGATCTCCAGGGCGTGGAGTGTGGATGTGATGCGGTTCTTTCTGGACCGGGGATCAGACCTCAACCGGCCAGACCAGTTTGGAGTAACAGCGCTTCACGTGGCCTCAGCACTGGACTACCAAGACATGGTCCAGTTCCTGCTGGACCGAAAAGGTCTTTGTGGTGTTCAGGAGAGTCTGACATGTTGTGGTTCTGACCCAGACTCAGTCCACAGCTGCTCTCATACTCAGTGTTTCTGTAGAGATGGGTCATGTGCCTCAAGGTTTCTGTTCAGATCCTGATCCGTTGTGTCTGTTTTCCTCAGCGAATCCAGAGGCTCGGACTCTTCTGGACCAGCAGACTCCGCTTCACTACGCTGCCAAGAATGACGCTGTCGGCTCCATCAGACTGCTGCTGAAGGCTGGAGCCTCCATCAGCTCCAAAGACTACAAACACAGAACTCCACTGCAGCTGGCAGCCAACCTGGGTACTACTGACACCACTACTGACATCACCACTTACATCACTACTGACATCACTTCTGAGTCAGTACTGACATCACTACTGAGTCAATACTGACATCACCACTGACATCACCACTGAGTCAGTACTGACATTACTACTGACATCACTACTGAGTCAATACTGACATCACCACTGACATCACCACTGACATCACTACTGACATCACCACTGACATCACCACTGACATCACCACTGAGTCAGTACTGACACACCACCGTCTGTTGTTTTCAGAGCGCAGTGAAGCTGCTCAGCTGCTGTTGGAGCTCGGGGCAAAGGCAGGGATGAAGGACTCTGATGGACAGCTCTGTATGACTGCTCTGATTGGCCAGATGAGTCCAGTGGTAACTATGTCCTGCCTGCTCACTGATAACACGGCTCTGATTGGTCCAATTGGTCCTGGTGTTGATGAATGTGGTTCTGTGTTGTGGCCAGGCCCAGCTTGCACTCGGTCAGTTCCATTTGACTGACAAAGTGACCCGACAGCAGTACTACTACCTGAACCTACTGGAACCAGAACTATGCTTACCAAAGACGCCTCTGCAAGGTAACACTGCTACCACTGCTACTGCAGTACTACAGCAGGTTTACTACAATAGTATTGGAGGTTTACTGCAGTACTAGTTCAGGTTTACTACAGTACAACTACCTGAAAAACAACCATCTTTATTTTCACTCTGAGAGCCCCTTAATGACAATATTACAATACCACTGTATTTCTACCACAGTACTGTTTGTACCACTGCCGTCATACTCACAGTACTACCACTGACACACTACTGTCTCACTCACTGACATGTCTATCTGACTACCTGTCTGTCTGTTTGTTTTGTAGAAGCAGTCATCAATGAGCCAACAACTCCAGTAAGTTCCAGAATCAGAACCAGACTCACAGTACCATGAACAATGTGTGCAGTATATAGTGTACAGTGTGCAGTATACAGTGCACAGTATACAGTGCACAGTATACAGTGTACAGTATACAGTGAACAGTGTACAGTATACAGTGCACAGTATCATGAACAATGTGTGCACTGTACACTGTATACAGTGAACAGTGCACAGTATACAGTGAACAGTGCACAGTATACAGTGTACAGTATACAGTGCACAGTATACAGTGCACAGTATACAGTGAACAGTATACAGTGTACAGTATACAGTGAACAGTGCACAGTATACAGTGCACAGTATACAGTGCACAGTGTACAGTGCACAGTATACAGTGTACAGTATAGAGTGAACAGTGTACAGTATACAGTGAACAGTGTAAAGTGTACAGTATACAGTGTGCAGTATACAGTGTACAGTATACAGTGAACAGTGTAAAGTGTACAGTATACAGTGAACAGTGTAAAGTGTACAGTATACAGTGAACAGTGTACAGTGAACAGTGTAAAGTGTACAGTACACAGTGAACAGTGTACGGTATACAGTATACAGTGTACAGTATACAGTGAACAGTGTAAAGTGTACAGTATACAGTGAATAGTGAACAGTGCACAGTATACAGTGTACAGTATACAGTGAACAGTGCACAGTATACAGTGCACAGTATGCAGTGAACAGTATACAGTGTACAGTATACAGTGAACAGTGTACAGTGAACAGTGTAAAGTGTACAGTACACAGTGAACAGTGAACAGTGTACAGTATACAGTGTACAGTATACAGTGAACAGTGTAAAGTGTACAGTATACAGTGAACAGTGTAAAGTGTACAGTATACAGTGAACAGTGTACAGTATACAGTGAACAGTGTAAAGTGTACAGTATACAGTATACAGTGAACAGTGTACAGTACACAGTGAACAGTATACAGTGCACAGTGTACAGTATACAGTGAACAGTGTACAGTATACAGTGTAAAGTGTACAGTATACAGTGAACAGTGTAAAGTGTACAGTGAACAGTGTAAAGTGTACAGTATACAGTGAACAGTGTACAGTACACAGTGAACAGTATACAGTGCACAGTGTACAGTATACAGTGAACAGTGTACAGTATACAGTGAACAGTGTACGGCATACAGTTTAAAATATACAGTGTACAGTGCACAGTGTACAGCATACAGTATACAGTGTACAGTATACAGTGCACAGTATACAGTGTACAGTGTAAAGTATACAGTATACAGTGCACAGTATACAGTGTACAGTGTTGAACTGTATTTAACTTCATGGTTCTTGTGGTCTCAGCTGGAGGTCGTTGTCCAGCAGGGGAAACTGGACCTCATCATGAATCCAGTTTTTCTCAAACTGATTGAGGTCAAATGGAAACTGTACGGCAGGTAAACTTCACTCTGATTGGTTCAGTTTATTTTAGATCATTGAACTCCAGGTGAAAATTCACTGCTCTACCTGTATGTCTGTCTACCTGTCTGTGGCCCTTCTAGGCTGGGGGCGTGGCTACTCCTCATCCTCAACTTCCTGTTCAATGTCTCCTGGACGACTGTCGCCATCTCTGTGTCCATACACCGAGACTCACCTGATCGCTATGTCCTCCCACAGGTGACCCGCCTCTCTGTCTCTTTACCTGTCTGTCTCCCTCCAGCTGTCTTCACCTGTCTGTCTGTCTGTCTGTCTCAGGACTGGTGGCGGGTCCTCCTTGTGGTCCTGGCTCTCTTGTTGACTCTGGAGGAGGTGTTGAGGGAGGTGCAGGACATAAAACGCTCAAAGAGGAAGCTCCGCCTCTGGCAGCAGTGGGCGGAGCGTCGTCTTCATGATGACCTGTGCTGCTTACATCCCATGTGGCCTCAGGTAGAAAAATGACATGTTTAAAGGAACAGTACAACATTTAGTCCAGTCCTTGTGGTTAGCTTAGCTAAGACTGGAAACAGCTACCTTAGCTTAGCATAAAGACTAAAAACTCTCTGATGTGTGTGTGTGTGTGTGTGTGTGTGTGTGTGTGTGTGTGTATGTGCATGTATGTGTGTAAGTGTGTGTGTGTGTGTGTGTGTGTGTGGGTGTGTGTGTGTGTGTGTGTGTGTGTGTGTGTGTGTGTGTGTGTAGGACAGAGTTTACCTTTTGGATCAGAACAAACAGGTTCACAGGATCAGAGGAAGCTACACCCGAGACCTGTGGTATGAACATATGAAGAATTAATTATTAGTGACTAAACATGAAAGCAGAACGACAGACAGTGTGTGTGTGTGTGTGTGTGTGTGTGTGTGTGTGTGTGTGTGTGTTTGTTTCAGGAACGTCTTTGATTGGCTTGTTTACTCTCTGCTGACGGCGGCGTTCAGTGTCCACGTGGTTGACGTTTTCCATCCGTCTGTTGGTCTTCATGCCTCCAGTCTGCGTCTGTTCTCCGTCACTGTCATCTTCCTGTGGCTCCGGCTGATGAAGCACGTCAGAGCCTTCAGGTACACCCCTGTCTGCCTGCTCACCTGTCTGTCTGTTTTCTCACCTGTCTGTCACTGTCTGTCTGTCTGCTACTCTGTCTGTCCCTGTCTGCCTGTCTGCTCACTTGTCTGTCTGCTCACCTGACTGTCTGTCTGATTACCTGTCTGTCTGCTCACCTGTCTGTCTGTCTGATTACCTGTCTGTGTGATCACCTGTCTGTCTGTCTGCAGGTTGATGGGTCCATTCATCGTCATGTTGGGGAACATCATTGGGGACGTGATGCGTTTCCTGTTCCTGTACATTGAGATCTTCATTCCGTACGCCTGCAGCTTCTGGATCATATTTGGAGGTCGGTGTGTCACTTTCTGTTTCCTGTCTTTATTCTAAGCTAAGCTAGCTATTTCACGCTATTTTTAGTCTTTATGCTAAGCTAAGCTAACTCCTTCCCCTCCTGTCTTTATGCTAAGCTAAGCTAGCACGACCTCTGACCCCACAGGCTCGGCATCGGTTCCCAGCATGCAGTCTGTCTCTGGCCTACTGTACAGTCTGTACCGCATCACTCTAGTGGACGAGTACGAGTACGCCGCCATGGTGACGGTGGACGCTGTCATGGCTCCTCTGCTGTGCGGGACGTTCCTGGCGGCGTCGTCCATCTTGTGTGTGAACCTGCTGATTGCTTTGCTAACCGACACGTTCCAGAGGTCAGAGGTCACTACTGCTGGCGTTACCTGAACTCTTCATAACTTCACATTTGCAGAGCTAAGTTAGTTTGTGCTAAGTTAGCTGTAGGCTAAGTTAGCTCGATGCTAAGTCTAACCTGGTTTCCTGTACTGTAGGGTCCACGATAACTCAAAGGCTAACGCTGTGATGCAGCAGGCCGCCGTGATCCTGCAGGTGGAGGAGTCCATGCCCCTCCTCCGCCGTTTCTATGACGACCAGTACATCTCAAAACACTGCGCCCCATTGGCCGACTCCTACGACGCTGATGTCACAACAAACCCCCATTACCATGACGAGATGGTCTACATCACCACTCAGATTAAAGTGAGTGAAGAAGAGATTTGTATTAATGTTATATTAATGTCATATTTGTGTTATTTGTATGTGTATTAATGTTCATATGTGTGTCCTGTAGGAGACTCTGGATCAGTTCCTGGTCCTTCAGAAAGACCTGGACTCAGTCAGAGATTCTGGTTCTGGGTGAGATTCTTTAATAAGAAGAACACGTCGACCAATAAGAACACAGTTTATTCATGACACGTCCTTGTGTGGGCCGGCTTACACAAAGTACTCTGCAGTACATAGCCACAGATCAGCTAACAGACTGAATTAACATGAGCTAACAGCAGTTAACAAACTGAGCTAACATTAGCCAACAGTGGCTAATAAACTGAGCTAACATTAGCTAACAGTAGTTAACAAACTGAGCTAACATTAGCTAACAGTAGCTAACAAACTGAGCTAACAGCGGCTAATAAACTGAGCTAACATTAGCTAACAGCAGTTAACAATCTGAGCTAACATTAGCTAACAGTAACTAACAAAATGAGCTAACATTAGCTAACAGTAACTAACAAACTGAGCTAACATTAGCTAACAGCAGCTAATAAACTGAGCTAACATTAGCTAACAGCAGTTAACAATCTGAGCTAACATTAGCTAACAGTAACTAACAAGCTGAGCTAACATTAGCAGCAGCTAACAGCTTCCTGTTTGTTTGATAAAAGCTTCACTGAGTCGCTGTTCTGTCTCCATCAGAATCCAGACAGACCAGGACCAGCAGAACCAGAAACTTCAGGACCAGAAACTTCAGAACGAGAAGCTTCAGAACCAGGAGCTTCAGAACCAGGAACTTCAGAACCAGGAGCTTCAGGCTATCCGATTGGAGCTGAAGGAGCTCAGGATTCTGGTTCAGCAGCTGATTCAGACCAGGACTGGTTCAGAATCTGACCTAGATCTGGTCAACAGTTCTCTGTATTAAGTTGATTAGCATATTAAATGTGACGTCATCTCATCTGAACGTGGTTAAATTTCCCATGATGCCTCAGAAATGTCATCAGTAACAATGATAGCTGTTTAAAGAAGGAATGTTTGTGATGATTTTCTTTGATCCAACATTTATTTTATTTTATTTTATTTTATGTTATTATTTTAAACGATTTTAGGAAAAACAAACAAATAGCAAAAGCAATTTAATTTAATGTTAATTCAATTTATTAAAAAAATGACAAAAACAAAATTCATTTTTATTGTTGTTGTTGAATTTGCGGAAGTGGTCCAAAGCTCCGCCCCGCCCTCTCAGCTGTTGATGATTTCCGGTTCCGGGTTCTTCTTGCCTCAACAGCAGAGCAGCAGAAGAGGAAAGATGGCGGCGGCCCAGTCGGACAGAGATCCCCCGTCGTCTTTATGTTCGGACTTCTTGAATTTCTCCGCCAAAGACGCCGCGTCGGTAAGCCCCTCCTCGAGCTCTGAGTCCCACGGACTGTCACCTGTGCTGTCACTGCGTCACACTCACCTGTTTGAGCCGCTCGATGACGTGTTTACTGACTAATCTGCTCTGAGCTAATGCTAATGCTAACGCTAGCGCAGTGATCTGTTAAACATCTGGACGTCACAAACAGCTGCTGCGTGTCTGTCAGCTCGAGCTCACGGCGTCAACGCCGACCGTCCGGTCATGACGTCACCCCGGCGTGTTTTCATCGTTTAAACAGAGCTCGTGAGCGTTTGTGTAACGTTATAGCCGCGAGTCAACGTCACACCGGTGACCGGACAATCCGGTTACCGGTTGATCCAACATGGCGTGACGTCACACACACCTGTACAAAAAAATCTTAATCAACAAACTCATTCATCAATAAATCAGATCAATTCTCCTCTTCCTCCTCCTTCTCCTTTTCCTTCTCCTTCTCTTCCTTCTTCTCCTCAGCGGTGGCTGGCAGCGGCTGACCTGCAGCCAGAGGTGTATCGTCACCTGGCTGTGTATGTACCCAGAATTCTTTGCCTGGGTCCGAGCAGTGGCGTGAGCAGCAGAGAGGAGCAAAGGGAGGAGCTGGCCTGTCAGCTGCTCCTCCTGGCTCCTCTGGAGTGGCTCCTGCTTGGGGAGGAGCCGGCCTCCGGTCTGGCCCTCCTCCAGGAGAAGAACCAGCCGTCACCACTGTGTGGACATGTGTTCAAAGTGGGAGAGCCCACCTACTCCTGCAGGTAAACATACAGACACGCAGGTAAGCACACACATACAGGTACACACACACATACAGGTACGCACACATATACAGGTACGCACACACATACAGGTACGCACACACATACAGGTACACACACATACAGGTACACACACACATACAGGCGCACACATATAGGTACACACACACATACAGGTACGCACACACATACAGGTACACACACACACACACACACACACACAGGTACACACACAGGTACACATACAGGTACACACATGCAGGTACACGGGTACACACACATACAGGTACACACACACATTCAGGTACGCACACACATACAGGTACACACACATACAGGTACACACACACACACACAGGTACACACACATACAGGTACACACACACACACAGGTACACACACAGGCATCTTACATAAATCACAGAGTTGTTTTTTTTTTATGTGTGTGTGTGTGTGTGTTTATAGGGAGTGTGCAGCTGATCCGACCTGTGTTCTATGCATGCAGTGTTTCCTCGGCAGTGTTCACAAAGAGCATCGATACAGAGTGAGTACACACACACACACACACTCAGGTAACACACACACACACCAGCTGGTTGATGTGATAGCAGTCATTCACTCTGCCACTGTTAGAGTGACACACCTGCTGACTCCGCCCAGCACTCAGGTGACAAGGAACACCTTTTGTTTACCTGCTCTGATGTCACAGGTGTGATCATAAAAACTGAACCAGCTGAAACCAGGTGAGTGGTCCAATAGTCAAACACATGACCTTTCCTAAACACCTTTCCTAAACCTGGATGTTGAGCAGAGGAAAGGTATGAAGGAGAGGTGATAAGGTGTTAGGACAAGTATAGGGTGGTGTTCAAGGAGTCAGACTACGTCATGATGTGACAGAGGATGTTATTGAGGTGATCTGTGTTAAACTACAAAGTAGTGTGATGGACTACAAACGGCTCCATGTTAGGTGTTGGTGCTCTGCCCGTGTTGTTTGATGCAGGATATATTAAGATGGATGTAAACAAAGTGTTTCAGTGTCAAACAGTGTGAGAATGGTCGCTCACCGTCCTGTCCACTCACACACAAACAGGTTAACAAGTTCTACTCAATAATCAACAGTAACTTCACACACACACACACACTTGACATGATGATGATTGGGCCATTGTGGTGCCCCATGCACGGCGCGTAACGTGCGTTATGGTAGCGACGGCACTGTTTTCAATGACTCGGCACTTTTTGTTGCCGCCGCATTGAAATGTGGGGCGGCGTTATCTTCTTTCCTTTGGTAAAGGATGGTCTGGTGTATCCTCTGAAGGAGATAGGAAAGGAAGCACTGAAGCTTCTTTCCTTATTCAGAGGATTCAAACAGCTCCAACCGGACACTCAGTGACTGGCATTCATCAACAAACACACACCAGACCAGACCGGACCACGGGTTCCTGTGTGGACCTTGTGATGACCTGGATCAGGTTTCAGAGGTCAAAGGTCACCCTGTCATCTGCACAAAGAGACTGTGACACACACTTGAGCTGAGAGTGTCTGCTCCAACTGTCGTGACGTACAGCAGAAAACATCTTGACTTTTATTTTGAAAAGTGTAAACCTTAAATACAAACACTGAATGTAACAATCTGTGATCAGTCATCAATGATCTGTGATCAATAATCTGTGATCAGTCAGATGTCTAGTCAGGGCTGGGTGATATTTTTAGGCCATGTCACGATACACGATACACTGAGATCAACACGTTTATGCATACAATCACACCAGGATGATGATTGTATATGTCTACATTAAAACATTCTTGTTCATACTGCATTAATATACTAATTTTAAACTTTCATGCAAAAAAGGGTAAATAACAAATAAGTCAAAGTTAATAAAACTGTAGTTATACATAATGCCACTACAATATTTTAAAACAAACAAAGTGCCTTTTTGTGCTGTTTTTCTTCTGAATTAATTTGTCCTCCTCCATTTGTTACCGTTAGCACCTGCTGCCGCTACCTTTCTGCTGGGCAAGGGCGTATGAGGTTGCACGCACGACAGACTGACATATTTAACGAGGTGTACTTGTTTTGTCTGTCAGTGAGAGGACGAGAAAGAGTGCGAGAAGCCTGGAGTTAAATGTCTGAGGCTAAAAGCAAATGTGTGACAACGTACACTCAAGTTTCATGATATAGACATTTTCTACATGGCACAGATACAAGCCGCGATATATTGAGTATATTCGTTATGTTTGGATGTACTGCGTGAGTGTACCATGTGTATTCACTCACACAGTACACATGTAGTATAGTATATAAATGTGTGTGTGTGTGTGTGTGTGTGTGTGTGTTTAAGATGACCACGTCTATAGGTGGAGGTTTCTGTGACTGTGGCGATGCTGAAGCCTGGAAGAACGGACCGTACTGTGAGAAACACACACCTACAACCAACAACACAGAGGAGGTGAGACACACTGTCTGTCTGTCTGTCTCACTCTCTCTCTGTCTGTCTCACTCTCTGTATGTCTGTCTGTCTCACTTTCTGTCTGTCTGTCTCACTCTCTGTCTGTCTGTCTGTCTCACTCTCTGTCTGTCTGTCTCACTCTCTGTCTGTCTGTCTGTCTCACTTTCTGTCTGGCTGTCTCACTCTCTATCTCACTCTCTGTCTGTCTGTCTCTCTCTCTGTCTGTCTGTCTCACTCTCCGTCTGTCTGTCTCACTCTTTGTCTCACTGTCTGTCTGTCTCACTCTCTGTCTCACTCTGTTTCACTGTCTGTCTGTCTCACTCTTTGTCTGTCTGTCTCACTCTCTGTCTCTGTCTCTCTGTCTGTCTCACTCTCTGCCTGTCTCTGTCTGTCCGTCTTACTCTCTGTCTCACTCTCTGTCTGTCTCACTCTGTCTGTCTCACTCTCTGTCTGTCTGTCTCACTCTCTGTCTGTCTGTCTCACTCTCTGTCTCTCTGTCTCACTCTCTGTCTGTCTGTCTCACTCTCTGTCTGTCTCTCTGTCTGTCTGTCTGTCTGTCTCTCTCACTCTCTGTCTGTCTGTCTCACTCTCTGTATTTCTGTCTGTCTCACTCTCTGTCTGTCTGTCTGTCTATCTCACTCTCTGTCTGTCTGGCTGTCTCACTCTCTATCTGTCTGGCTGTCTCCTCTGTCTGTCTCACTCTGTCTGTCTGTCTCACTTTCTGTCTGTCTGTCTCACTCTCTGTCTGTCTGTCTCACTCTGTCTCTCTGTCTCTCTGTCTGTCTGTCTGTCTGTCTGTCTGTCTGTCTGTCTGCCTGCCTGTCTGTCTCACTCTCTGTCTGTCTGTCTGTCCGTCTGTCTGTCTCACTCTTTGTCTGTCTCTCTGTCTCACTCTCTGTCTGTCTCACTCTCTGTCTGTCTCACTCTCTGCCTGTCTCTGTTTCACTGTCTGTCTCACTCTCTGTCTGTCTGTCTGTCTCACTCTCTGTATGTCTGTCTGTCTCACTCACTCTCTGTCTAGCTGTCTCACTCTCTGTCTGGCTGGCTGTCTCACTCTCTATCTCACTGTCTGTCTGTTTCACTCTCTGTCTGTCTCACTCTGTCTGTCTGTCTCACTCTTTGTCTCACTCTCTGTTTCACTGCCTGTCTCACTCTCTGTCTGTCTCACTCTCTCTCTGTCTATCTGTCTGTCTCACTCTTTGTCTCACTCTCTGTCTCACTCTCTGTCTCTCTGTCTCACTCTCTGTCTGTCTGTCTGTCTGTCTGTCTGTCTCTCTCACTCTCTGTCTGTCTGTCTCACTCTCTGTCTGTCTCTTCAGGATCCTGTCACTCAGCTTCCAGCTGACATGGTTGCCCGTGGTTACAGCATCTTCTCCATCATCCTGAAGTATGCTGTGGACATGCTGACCTGGGATCAGGAGGTCCAACTACCTGCAGGACTGGAGCCTCTGTACGTGAGCACGCACGCACACAGGATCAGCTAAGGGGGTTCAGTCAGACATGAGTGAGACCTGAAGGGGGGCAGCTGAAAGCCAGGACCAGCAGACATCATGGTTACATACTGATACTTCTGTGTAGTAGTACTGAAACTGTGTGTGTGTGTGTGTGTGTGTGTGTGTGTGTGTGTGTGTGTGCGTGTGTATTCAGGGAGCGAGGAGACACGTACTACTGCATGTTGTTCAATGATGAAGTCCACACATATGAACAGGTCATCTACACGCTACAGAAGGCCGTCAACTGCAGCCAGAAAGAGGCCGTCAGCTTCGCCACCACCGTGGACCGAGACGTCAGTACTCTGATTACACACTGTACTCTGATTACACATGAAGATGGTCTGAGCTGATTTTTGTTTCCTGTTTGTGTTTTCAGGGCAGGAAGTCGGTTCGATATGGAGACTTTCAGTTCTGTGAGCAGGCCAAGAGTGTGATCGTGGTGAGACAGTTGACCTGTTACTAACCTGTTCAGTTATCTGTGAACTCAGGTTAACCTTTGCCCCTCCCCCCTACTTTCCCCGCACCCCCCCCTCCAGAGGAACACCAGCCGACAGTCGAAGCCTCTCCGGGTGGAGGTCATGCACTCGTCTGTTGTTGCTCATCAGTGTTTCGCTTTGAAGGCTCTCAGCTGGTTGGGTCAGGTCATCCAGTACTCTGGTACGTCTGCACTTCATTACCCACAATACCTGTGCTGAAAGCTTCGTTAGCATCCTGTGTTCACACCTGTCTGTGTGTTTCAGACGGTCTGAGGAGGATCCTGTGTCAGGTGGGCCTGCAGACCGGTCCTGAGGGAGAAAACTCCTCATTGGTCGACCAGCTGATGCTCAACGACTCCAAGATGTGGAAAGGTAATGAGACACACCTGAAGGACGTTAATCAGGGAGTCCTGTTCAGGTGACCTGATCCCTGCTTCCTGTTTACTACTAACATTATGTCAGTGTTATATTAACGTTACATTATGTCTGTAGGAGCGAGGAACATCTACCACCAGCTGCTGATGAACAGCCTCCTAATGGACCTCAAGTACAAGAAGATCTTTGCCATCCAGTTTGCCAAGGTAAC